>JAVSCE010015979.1:0-30687 GCA_032199065.1 Smutsia gigantea
GTTCATTTTTGCTTTTGTTTCCCTTGCCCGGGGAGATATGTTCATGAAGAAGTTGCTCATGTTTATGTCCAAGAGATTTTTGCCTATATTTTTTTCTAAGAGTTTTATGGTTTCATGACTTACATTCAAGTCTTTGATGCACCTTGAGTCTACCTTTGTGTATGGGGCTAGACAGTAGTCCAGTTTCATTCTCTTACATGTAGCTGTCCAGTTTTTCCAACACCAGCTGCTGAAGAGGCTGTCATCTCCCCATTGTATGTCCAAGGCACTTTTATAAAATATTAATTGACTGTATATGTTTGGGTTAATGTTTGGATTTTCTATTCTGTTCCACTGGTCTGTGGGTCTGTTTTTGTGCCAATACCAAATTGTCTTGATTACTGTGGCTTTGTAGTAGAGCTTGAAGTCAGAGAATGTAATTCCCCCTGTTTTATTCCCCCTTCTCAGGACTGATTTGGCTATTCGGGGTCTTTTGTGGTTCCATATGAATTTTAGAATTATTTGTTCCAGTTCATTGAAGAAAGCTGTTGGTAGTTTGATAGGAATTGCATTGAATCTGTAGATTGCTTTAGGTAGTATAGCCATTTTGACAATATTGATTCTTCCTAGCCAAGAGCATGGGATGCATTTCCATTTGTTAGTGTCCTCTTTAATTTCTCTTAGGAGTGTCTTGTAGTTTTCAGTACAGGTCTTTCACTTCCTTCGTTAGGTTATTCCTAGGTATTTTATTCTTTTTGATGCAATTGTGAATGGAATTGTTTTCATGATCTCTTTCTGTTAGTTCATCATTAGTGTATAGGAAAGCAACAGATTTCTGTGTGTTAATTTTGTATCCTGCAACTTTGCTGAATTCAGATATTAGTTCTAGTAGTTTTGGAATGGAATCTTTAGGGTTTTTTATGTACAGTATCATGTCATCTGCAAATAGTGACAATTTGACTTCTTCTTTACCAATCTGGATGCCTTGAATGTCTTTGTTTTGTCTGATTGCCGTGGCTAGGACCTCCAGTACTATGTTGAATAAGAGTGGAGAGAGTGGGCATCCCTGTCTTGTTCCCGATCTTAGATGAAAAGCTTTCAGAATCTCGCCGTTAAGTATGATGTTAGCTGTGGGTTTGTCATATATGGCCTTTATGATGTTGAGGTACTTGCCGTCTATACCCATTTTGTTGAGAGTTTTAATCATGAATGGATGCTGAATTTTGTCAAATGCTTTTTCAGCGTCTATGGAGATGATCATGTGGTTTTTGTTCTTCTTTTTGCTGATGTGGTGGATGATGTTGATGGATTTTCGAATGTTGTACCATCCTTGCATCCCTGGGATGAATCCCACTTGATCATGGTGTATGATCCTCTCGATGTATTTTTGAATTCGGTTTGCTAATATTTTGTTGAGTATTTTTGCATCTACGTTCATCAGGGATATTGATCTGTAATTTTCTTTTTGGTGAGGTCTTTGCCCGGTTTTGGTATTAGAGTGATGCTGGCTTCATAGAATGAGTTTGGAAGTATTCCCTCCTCTTCTATTTTTTGGAAAACTTTAAGGAGAATCGGTGTTATTTCTTCTCTATATGTCTGGTAGAATTCAGAGGTAAATCCGTCAGGCCCAGGGGTTTTGTTCTTGGGTAGTGTTTTGATTACCAATTCGATTTCATCGCTGGTGATTGGTCTGTTTAGTTTTTCTGTTTCTTGCTTGGTCAGTCTTGGAAGGTTGTATTTTTCTAAGAAGTTGTCCATTTCTTCTATGTTTTCCAGCTTGTTAGCATATAGATTCCCATAATATTCTCTTATGATTCTTTGTATTTCTGTGGGGTCCGTCGTGATTTTTCCTTTCTCATTTCTGATTGTGTTTATGTGTATAGATTCTCTTTTTCTCTTAATGAGTCTGGCTAGGGGTTTATCTATTTTGTTTATTTTTTCAAAGAACCAGCTCTTGGTTTATTGATTTTTTCTATTGTTTTATTGTTCTCAATTTTATTTATTTCTTCTCTAATCTTTATTATGTCCCTCCTTCTGGTGACTTTGGGCCTCATTTGTTCTTCTTTTTCCAATTTCAGTAATTGTGTCTTTAGACTGTTCATTTGGGAATGTTCTTCTTTCTTTAAATAGGCCTGGACTGCAATATACTTTCCTCTTAGAACTGCCTTTGCTGCATCCCACAGAAGTTGTGGCTTTGTGTTGTTGTTGTCATTAGTGTCCATATATTCTTTGATTTCTGTTTTGATTTGTTCGTTAACCCATTGATTAATTAGGAGAATGTTGTTAAGTCTCCATGTATTTGTGAGCCTTTTTGATTTCTTTCTAAAGTTTATTTCTAGTTTTATACCTTGGTGATCTGAGAAGTTGGTTGGTAGGATTTCAATATTTTTGAAATTACTGAGGTTCTTTTGTGGCCTAGTATGTGGTCTATTCTGGAAAATGTTCCATGTGCACTTGAGAAGAATGTGTATCCTGTTGCTTTTGGGTGTAGAGTTCTGTAGATGTCTCTTAGGTCCATCTGTTCTAGTGTGTTGTTCAGTGCCTCTGTGTCTTTACTTATTTTCTGTCTCGTTGATCTGTCCTCTGGAGTGAGTGGTGTGTTCAAGTCTCCTAAGATGAATGCATTGCTGTCTATTTCCTCCTTTAATTCTGTTAGTATTTGTCTCACATATGCTGGCGCTCCTGTGTTGGGTGCATATATATTTATAATGGTTATGTCTTCTTGTTAGACTGACCCCTTTATCATTATGTAATGTCCTTCTTTATCTTTTGCTACTTTCTTCGTTTTGAAGTCTATTTTGTCTGATACAAGTACCTCAACACCTGCTTTTTTTCTCTTTGTTGTTTGCATGAAATATCTTTTTCCACCCCTTCACTTTTAGTCTGTGTATATCTTTGGATTTGAGGTGAGTTTCTTGTAGGCAGCATATAGATGGGTCTTGCTTTTTATCCATTCTGTTACTCTGTGTCTTTTGATTGGTGCATTCAGTCCGTTTACATTTAGGGTGATTATTGATAGGTATGTACTTATTGCCATTGCTGGCTTTAGATTCGTGGTTACCAAGGGTTCAAGGGTTGCTTTCTTTACTATCTAACAATCTAACTTAACTTTCTTGTTAAGTTATTGTAAACACAGTCTGATGTTTCTTTATTTCTCTCCCTTCTTATTCCTCCTCCTCCATTCTTTCTATAATAGGTGTTTTATTCTTTGCCTTTAGTTAGTATTTGGATGGTCTGCTTTCTTTGCTATGATTTTTTTTCTCTGGTGACATCTTTTTTAGCCTTAGGTGTGCTTCCATCTAGAGCAGTCCATTTAAGATATCCTGTAGTGGTGGTTTATGAGAGGCAAACTCTCTCAACTTTCGTTTGTCTGGAAATTGTTTAATCCCTCCATCATATTTAAATGATAATCGTGCTGGATACAATATTCTTGGTTCGAGGCCCTTCTGTTTCATAACGTTAAATATATCATGCCATTCTCTTCTGGCCTGTAAGGTTTCTGTTGAGAAGTCTGATGATAGTGTGATGGGTTTTCCTTTGTAGGTGATCTTTTTTCTCTCTCTAGCTGCCTTTAATACCCTGTCTTTATCTTTGATCTTTGCCATCTTAATTATTATGTGTCTTGGTGTTGTCTTCCTTGGGTCCCTTGTGTTGGGAGATCTATGAGCTTTGGTGGACTGCGAGACTACTTCCTTCCCCAGCGAGGGAAAGTTTTCAGCAATTATTTCTTCAAAGACACTTTCTATCCCTTTTTCTCTCTCTTCTTCCTCTGGTACTCCTATAATGCGAATATTGTTCCGTTTGGATTGGTCACACAGTTCTCTTAATATTCTTTCATTCCTAGAAATCCTTTTATCTCTCTCTGCCTCAGCTGCTCTGTACTCCTGTTCTCTGTTTTCTATTCCATTAACAGTCTCTCGCATCTCATCCATTCTGCTGTTAAGCCCGTCGATCGCTTGTCTGATTTCTGTATTGTCTTTCCTCAGTTCCCTCACTTCGTCCCTCAGCTCTTGCACAATTCTCTGTGGGTCCATCAGCATGGTTATGACTTTTATTCTGAATTCTTTTTCAGGGAGGCTGTGCATTTCCATCCCTTCAGACTCCCTCTCTGGGGTTGTCTGGTTGATTTTGGTCTGAACCATATTCCTCTGTCTTTTCATGGCTGTATAATTTGGTCACTGATAGTTGCCACGTATGTCAGCTGGGCTCTTTAAGACTTTAAAAAGAGAAGAAAAAAAAGAGAAAAAAAGAGAAAAAAAGAAAAAAAGAAAGAAAGAAAAAAAAAGAAAAAAAGAAAAAAAGAAAAAACAAAAACAAAACAAAAAAAAACAAAAAAATGCCCACCGGACGTAGATTCTGTGGGAATGCTCTAGGTGGCGCTATTGCCCCACTATTCCACAGCTGTGACTGTGCCGCTCCGCAGGGCCCTTACAGGGGTGGGAATGAATAGGAGGCTGTTGATCTCAGTGAGAAGTGTTAAGTATGGCTACGCTTCCTCAGTCGCCAGCTAAGGTGTCTGAAACTCCCCAGGACTCCCAGCCTGCTGGGCTGAGTGTGCTGGGGCGATCCGGCTCCTCCGCTGGGCTCCTGTCTCTTTAAGACCGCTGAAGAAAGCGCGCGCTTTTTTTTTTTCCTTCCCGGGAGCCGGCTGCAAGCACCCTGGCGCGTTCCCTGCTCAGATTCTGCCCCTCTGTCTCTCCAATCTCCGCTGCACTGCGCAATGTGGGTCAGCGCTCCCCGCGCAGATCACCGGGGCTGGCTACTTCGCGGGGTGTGCTTCCCCTCCCTCCCGGCTCTGAATCCTCTCCTCCCGCCGGTGCGCTGGGGTGGGGGAGGGCTCGGGTCCCGCCGGGTCGCGGCTCCGTATCTTACCCGCCTCTTGGGGTGCCGAGTCCTCTCGGGTGTAGCTGCACGCTGTGCCCTTTCCTGTGTATTCTCATCTCTCTTTTAGGAATAGATGTATTTTCTGTGTTTTCGTAGATAAATATAGTGTTGGGAGGAGATTTCTGCCGCCCTGCTCACACCGCCATCTTCCCGGAAGTTGCCAACATATATTTCTTATCTCATCATTTCTGTGGGTGAGAAGTCCTGGCACAACTTAGCTGGGTTCTCTGCTTTAGGGTTTTATCAGGCTGCAATCCAGGCGTTGGCAAGGGCTCTGGTTTCATCATAGGCTTGACTGGGGAGAGATCTGCTTCCAAATACCTCACGTTGTT
This sequence comes from Smutsia gigantea, assembly GCA_032199065.1. NCBI lineage: Eukaryota > Metazoa > Chordata > Mammalia > Pholidota > Manidae > Smutsia > Smutsia gigantea. Next base: position 5,196 of record JAVSCE010015979.1, read on the forward strand.
GACTGAATTTACCTCCTGGGGTTGTAGGACTGAGGTTCTCTTTCTTGCTGTTGGCCAGGGGGCCACTCTCAGCTCATAGAGGCTGTTTGCCATTCCTTGCCTCAGGACCCTCTCCCTAGGCCCACTAGTTTCTCTAGTGTGCTCTAGCAAGACCAAGTCTGTATATGTTGTAACCTAATCACAGAAATAACATCTCATCAGCTTTGCCATATAATTGAACTTAATCTTAGAAATGACATTTTATGACCTTAGCTGTATTCTGTGTTCTGTTGTTGAGAAGCAGTTCATGAGTCCTCCCAACATTTAAGGGAAGGGGCTTAGTCAGAAGGTGAACATGGATGGGGTTCACTCTAAAGTCTGTGGCACATTGGACCTAGATGGTTTTCCCCAACCTCTGATGTGGTTTCTCGGTATCCACTGTAGTTTCCCTTCCCCAAAATTGCAGCATTTTGTCTTCTGGAGCACCCATCGTGGAAAGGACCTTGGAGACATCTGAGTTCCTCTGTGGGACCTTCAGGCCTGCTGAGCTCAAAGAGCTCTTTGATGATTTCTGGGGAGGCTGTAGAAGCCCGCCTGATCTTCTCTCCTGGACCACAGTTGTCTAACTCCTGCCTAGGAGCCCTGTCCCTTGAGAGCCCTGAAACTTTTTTTGGCCCCTTTCTGTGTCTCAGATCAACTCAGACTGAGAATGCCATCCTAGTAAATACTGCTTGTTCCACAGACAAAGGTGAAGACCCTGGGAGAAAATAATAAGGGGTCTTTGAAGGCCAAAGGTCCTGTGTTCACACCTTGAATAATCCCTTGCCTGTAAGTGGGGGCAGGACCAGGGAAGTGCTTCTAACCAGCATACTCCTCTAGTCCATCCCAACATTTTACAGGAGGGGAAATGGCCAAGAAGGGATAAAAGTATTTGAGCCCCTGCCCGGAGCCAGGGGGCAAGTATTTGGCCCCTTGAGGCCAGAGTGGGATGCAAGGGCCAGAATGTGGGAGGTCTTTTGGGTCTTTAAGGAATTGGACTTAATTTTGTTGAAAAGAGGAAGAGAGGGGCATGGTTGGATTTGGGTAAGGATAGTGAGTATGACCCAAATGAGGGGGTGAATGCGGAAGGGGAAGGAGGGGCGAGACCAAGGGCAAGAGGGTCAGGTGAGTGAGCCCCACAGTAGAGGAAAGGGCCTGTACCAGGTCAGTGGCTGCAAGGAAAGTTATGAGTTGAAATATCTTATGAGATCTATTCAAAAGTTGAATTGGCAGGACTCAGAGACTAAGTAAATTTCATGGGTGAAGAAGTTGGAGGCAACACGACAGTCTTTGGGGTTGATAGGTCATTTACTCACCAGGGGAGCGGGAGAAAGATTGATAATTTTTTGGATGTATTGGCCAAGATGTCAGGTGAGCAGTTGGAGATTCAAGCTTGGAGCTCTGAGGAGAGCTCCAGGCTGGCCAGGTATGCAGGGTGGACCTGGGCATACAGGGGGCAAGCGAAAGGGAGGTGTGAGAGGAAGGAGAGAAGGCTCAGATGAGCAAGCAGAGGCCCTCCTGACTCTCGTGGCACCTCACACCACTTCCCTCTTGCTCTGAACTTCTCCAATTCTAGAAGACACTGAAAGGTAACAAAATATGCCACTTTGGGATAAGGATTATTTGAGCTAAAGGCATTGAGAAAACAGCAGATACAAGAAGGGGATTCCAGGCTTGCCCTTTCTTCCTAAAAGCCGGAGCTAAAACTCCCTTGCAAAGGATGCTCTCCCTGTATCAGGAGGAAAGAAATATTTTTCTATAGGGAATCAAAGCCAAGAGAATTCTGTACAAACCATCAATTATGTACGAACAGACTTTGTTAAAATCTTATCTTCCTTTGTCTTCACCACATAATTTAGTGACTTTTCCACAGTCATCTGTCTTTGTTCAACTTACTATAAAAGCATGTTTGTCCAACCATTTCTGGGTTCTTCATGCCTTTGAAAGGTTCCCATGTCAAGTAAAATATATATGAATTTGTATGCTTTTCTTCTGTTAATCTGTTTTATGTCAGTTTAATTTTCAGGCCCAGTTGGAAAACCCTAAGGGACCAACTCTACGAATTTTTCGTAGAGCCCCCGTCCACCCTGGGGCCCCCTGCTGTAGCACATTAGGGCCCTCACTGTGAGGCCCCCTCGGCTCGCACTGAGCTTCTCTGTCTCTGTCTCTGTCTCTGTCTCTGTCTCTGTCTCTGTCTCTCTCTCTCTCTCTCTCTCGGCTTCAAGGCCGCTCCCTCCTCTGGGAAGTCATCGCTGAGCTTCTGCACTAGGGATCCCCTCTGCCTATTCGATACCCCAACTCCCTGTCTTTTTTTCCCATGTTCCCAGCACAGATAGTAAGTATTTATTGAATGTCTCTCTTCTTTGCTAGACTTCAGGTCTCAAGAGGATGGGGACTGGGTCTGTCTGGTCTCTGGAATCACAGTGTCAAGTACAGAGGCCAGCATGTATTAAATACATAACTGTACAAATGATTGATTGAATATAGAGATTCTGGGTTGAGCTTTTCAGGAACTTTGACATTAAAAAATTGGGTTGTCCCTTATCGGTAGTATTTTCCCACCACACCTCACTCCTCAAATGGAAATTTTTACCTATGTTCACCTTGCTCAGATGTTTCCATGTAAGAGCTGGCATGTGTAATCCTATGGTACTTCTCTGTACTTAGCTTACTCCTGGCCTCCTACTGTAATTTACTTGTGTTAAGCTGTAAGCCCCTGGAGAGCAGGGACTATTACATAACTTACAACTCCTACGATTCACTATGTATTTTGTTTATTTAATAGATATGTAGGGTTTTTGCTTTTTTAAAATCACCAACACTTGGTTTTTTGTTTGCAGTGAGCTACTGTACTGGGTGTGTGGTCATACCTCATTACGCTTTTTTAAAAACTCCATTATTTAATACTAATAAAACTAAACATTTTCTGTGCTTATTGGCCATTTGCATATCTTCTTTTGTGGAGTTACCTTTTGTAAGAGTTGGGTTCTTTTAATTGAGGTACAATTGACATATCACATTGTATTAGTTTTAGGTATCCAGCAGAGTGATTTGATATTTGTATAAACTGCAGAATAATCACCATAGTAAGTCTAGTCAAGATCCATCACCACCCATATTACACACTTTTTTCCCTTGTGATGTGAAGTTTTATGATCTACTCTTAGCAACTTCCAAATATACAATACAGTATTATTAACTACAGTCACCATGGTATACATTACATCTCCAGAACTTATTTATTATAGATACGTAGTAAATAAATGAATTAAAAAATTTTTTTAATTGGGTAGAAGAAAACCTAGAAAGAAGTGCAGAGGCATCACCCAAGCGGTGGGAGGAAGGCCGGGAGCGTGTGGGGCCGCAGGAGACACGTGGTGTTACATGTCAGTCAGAACCTGTGAATGTACAGAGGGAACCCTACAGTAGACTGTGGAGTTTGGGTAATAATGACGTATCAATGTAGGTTTATCTGTTGTAATAAATGTACCATTCTGGTGTTAGATGTTGATAGTTGGGGAGGCCACGCAGGTGTGTGGGGCCCAGGGTATATGCGAAATCTCTGTACTTCTACTCAGTTTTTCTCTGAACCTAAAACTACTGTGAAAAAACTAAGTCTATTTAAAAAAAAAAAACCCAAAGCAAAGAACGTTCAAGAAGGAGCATGTATGTGGTCAGCAGAGTCGATGGTCGCTGAGGCTGGGACCAGGATGGAAATATGTCCCTTGCTTAGTGATGTGGTTACACTGGTCACGTTGGTGAGAACAGTTTCTGCTGAGTGGTGAGGGCGAGACCCAGGTGGGGAGAAGGCTTAACTGAGCGGAAGGAGTGCCCAAGACCCTTTCAGGAAGCTTGGCTGTTGGTGGTGGAAGAGCGTCAGGCAGGTAGGGCAAGCGCTCATCTCTTGCCAAAGGGACTGTCGAACATGAGTGCGATCAAGCCTTTGGATTTAGTTCTAGATTCCTGTGACAGAGCGACCTACTGACTGCCCCACGGATGCGCACTTAGCAGAATCCAGGCAGCAAGAAACCCGACAGGTGAAATGCCCCAGGTTCCTTCATAAATAACCTGAGGAAAGACAGGGCTGAAGGAATGACCTGGAGATTTCAACAAGCTTTTAAAAGACACATCACATTTTTAAAAATTAGCAAGTCTAAACTATAATGTCTAGGGATACACATATGGTTGATAAAATTGAAAAGAAAGGCATAGAAGCAATCACTGTAAAAATCAGTAGAGTTGTTACTTTTGAGAAAGGAGGGAGCTATGATTGAGTCAGAGCACGAGGGCATTTCTAGTTACAAGGGTGTTTGCGTTATTATCACTCATTAAACTCCAGAGGAAGCGGCAGTCTGTGTGGCTGTGAAGGAAAGAATATGGAGGGAGCCGTGAGACTGAGGAAGGGGCGTGTGCGTGCGTGTGTGCGTCCAGCAATGGCAGAAGCAGGCGGAACCACTGCAGTGGTCATTCTTGTCCCTGTCCCACATTGCTCCATATTCCCAAGCCCTTACTCTTCTGTGAGGCAGAAGGGGCAAGGGTTATTCTCTCCATTTTATGGTTGGGAGAATTGAGGCCTGTGTAGGTAACTTGCTCCAAAGCACACTGCTCATCAAGGGTAGAGGCTGCCCAGAACCCAGGCCTCCTGCCTCCGGTCCCAGCCCAGGAGTGAGTGCTGCCGTTCTCTGCAGGAATCGCTGAGATTCTGATGAACAGACCGAGTGCCCACAATGCCCTGGGGAGTGTCTTGGTCAGCCAGGTGAGAAAGGGTGAGCCCTGGGGTGAGTGCGGCTGGGCTGGGAGGTATCTGATGGGGTCTCCTCTACAGCTGCTAGAAGCTCTGGCCCAGCTTCGGGAGGACCGGCGAGTGCGTGTCCTGCTCTTCAGAAGTGGAGTGAAGGGTGTATTCTGTGCAGGTGGGTTTCCTTCCCTGCCCCCCATCCCAGAGCTCAGAGGGCTCCCACCAGCCTGCAGGGTTTGCAGGGCGTGGGGGCTGGGGGCTTAGGTCTAACTAGCATAGGACTCATAATTTGCATTTTACAGATGTAAACTCAAAGACTCAGAGGTAGGATTCTTTGCCTAGGGTTACACAGCTAGTAAGAGGGAAAATAGAATTCAGTTTGAACTTGGCCTCTCTCCCCACATCCTTGTTCCTTCTGCTACACTGATCCATTCTGATCCTTCATTGAAAAAATGAAAAAATTGAATCCACAGACATTCACAAGGTCTGTGGCCAAGATGGGACTCTGTGCCCCTTTGCCACCCCGCAAGACCTCAGCTGCTGCCACCAAAGGCCTTCACTGTCCTTGGGCCCTTTGGTCCCCGCCCATGAGCTTCCATTTCCAAGACAAGAAATACTAAATCCCAGGCCCACACCAAAAGCAAGTGAGTGAGAGTGGAGCTAAGGTTACTGGGGAAGCAGGAAGAGGCCATGAAGGGTTAGGATGGGAGTGGTGTGATTTTCAGGAGTTTTCAAGAGGGTGTGGCTCAGTCCCTAGGTTTGAGCTTTCAGGATCACTGGGTCCAGCCTGGGGTCCCGCCAAATATGCAGCTGGGGTGCCTGACCCTTAACCTACCCTGGCCTCTTCCCTCAGCTTCATCTCTCTGTCAAGGTCTGACCTCCTCTGTCAAGGTCACTGCACACTCCCTGTTAGCCCCGCTCCTCACTATCCCGGCTAGGCAGAGGAAGCAGAGGGGCTGCAGGAAGTCTGGGTCTGCCCTGACTTGCTGTGGAATCCTGGGATAGTCTCTATGTCTCTCTGGACCTCAGTTTCCCCATCTGTCAGTGAAGGGCTGGAACTAATTAGACTTCCAAGGGCTCTTCCAACTCTGACTTCCAAAAGTCTAGGACTTGAAGAGATTATATTCACCCCCTACTCCCGCCTCAGCCCGCTGCCATCTGGCCTTTGATGACACCACCATGATCACCGTTCTCACCAAGGTCCTTGCCCACCTCCATGCCCCTGTATCCGGCACTGGCTTCTTGTCCTCATCTTACTTGACCTCTCAGCTTCCTTGGACCCTGAGATCTCAAACCCCTCCTTTTAAAAAATAATCCATTATTCAGTGATGTATGTCAATTATCTCTCAATACAACTGGGAAAAATCAATAAATGTTTATATATTTTTACAACGATGGCAACTATATACATACAAAAAATTTACATTTTAACCATTTTAAAGAGTAAAAATTCAGTGGCATTAAGTACATTCACAAGATGGTGTAACTATTGCCACTGTCAATTCCCAGAAATTTTTCATCATTGTAAATAACCTCTCTACCCATTAAGCAATCCCTCTAACTCACCCTCCCTTTCAGCCCCTAGTAACTTCTGTTCTACTTTTTATCTGTATGAATTTGCTTATTCTAGATCTCTTACACAAGTGGAATCATGCATTTGTCCTTTTGTGTCTAGCTTATTTCACTTAGCACAATGTCCTCAAGGTTCACTCATGTTTATAGCATATCAGAAGTTTGCTCCTTTTTATGGCTGAATGATATTCCATTGTATATATACCACCTTCTGTTTATTCATCCGTTAATGAACACTGGGTTTTTATACCTTTTGGCTATTGTGAATAATGTTGGTATGAACACTCACGTGCAAGTATCTGAATCCTTGCTTTCAGTTCTTTTGGATATATACTTACAAGTAGAAAGTTGCAAATTGCTGGATCATATGGTAATTCCACATTTAACTTTTTGAGGAACTGCCAAAATGTTTTCCACAGCAGTTGCATCATTTTACATTCCTACCATCAATGCACCAGGGTTTTCCACATCCATGCCAACACTTGCTTTGTTTCTGTTGTTGTGTATAATAGCCATCCTGAAAGGTGTGAAGCGGTGTCTCATTGTGGTTTGGTTTGCATTTCCCTAATGACTAATGGTGTTGAGCCTCTCTTCATGTGCTTATTGGCCATCTGTGTGTCTTCTCTGGAGAAATGTCTGTTCAAGTCCTTTGTCCTTTATGGGGTTTTTGTTGTTGAGCCATAGGAGGTCTTTATATATGCTAGAAATGATTCCCTTATCAGGAAAGTGATTTGCCAACATATTCTTCTGTTCTGTGGGTTGTCTTTTCCCTCTCCTGATAGTGCCCTTTGCTGCACAGAAGTTTTTAATTCTGATGTTTTATCTCCTTTTTTGCCTCCCTCCCCCTTCCTCCCTGCCTTCCTTGACCGTGTTTTCCTGCAGTTTCTTCTTCTCTGGTTGCCTTTGCTGGCTACTTTAATAGTCTGGCATTTGGTGACGGGTCATTTCCCAAGAGCTGTCGCCAATCCCTCACCATCCGCAGGTGCAGACCTGAAGGAGCGGGAGCAGATGAGTGAGGCGGAGGTAGGGGTCTTCGCACACCGGCTCCGAGGCTTGATGAATGAGATTGGTGAGGGTCCTGGTGTGGGGCGGAGGAGGGCATACAGGGGCCCTGCTGATCCCCATCCCATCCCATCCTCCAGCCTCTACTATACAGAGGACAGTTTCTGTTGTGAGCTCTTTGGAAAGACAGATGACTTCCTATGGGGATGGGTACAAGGAATTCTACAAAGAGGAGGGTGACAAGAGGGTTCAGAGGGCATTTCTCCCAGAGGGGGATCTGGCTCCTCAGCTTTGTGCCCGGCTAGTTCTGACCCCCAAACCCGTTCTCTCACGGTTCAAGTCTGGCTATTCCAGAGGAGTCAAGTTTCACCAAGCATACTTTCAGGCTTTGACCGTGGCTGTTTCTTTTGCCTGGAATATTCCTCCTTGGCTGCCTGAACTTTTTACTCATCCTTGAAGACCACAGTGCCTCCTCCGGGAAGCCTTTCTAACCCATCCCCCAAGCTCCATCAGAGCACTGATCACCCTGGGTAATCATTACCAGTTTACAGGTCTGCCTTCCCCATGCCTGATCCAAGTCTGTGCTTCCAGGACCAAGCGGAAGGGCCTTAGCACGCAGACTGAGGAAGGAGAGCAGAAAGGGCCCTCCTGGGGTGGCCGTGGGGAGTGGGCCTGAGCAGGGTTCATCCAGCCCGTCCCCCCACTGTGGTTCCCCAGATGACCCCACACCTTCCCACGGTGGGAAAACCAACTTCTAAGATAACCTGGCTTTGGTACCAGGCGAGGTCCCCAAACCTGGAACCAGTGAGGCCCTTGTCCCAAGCAGCTAGCTCCTCCCCAACCACAGGTCCCTGCCATTGTCCTGCCAGGGCCTCTCAGGCCAGACCTTTCTTCACCTCCACAGCGGCCTTCCCTGCACCCACCATCGCAGCTATGGATGGGTTTGCCTTGGGTGGAGGCCTGGAACTTGCCCTGGCCTGCGATCTCCGAGTGGCAGGTACTGAGCAGGGGGAGGGGGAGGAAACGGTGAGTGAACGAGGTAAGCTGGGGACTCTGCAAAGCCAGCCACTGCTTTTGGCTTTCCAACCCGACTGCAGAATTAAAGGAAAGGGTTTGCAACATGGAGGGAGTTCAGGCAAAAGCTTGTTGCCCTCCTGGCCCAGCCACTGACTGCTGTAGTAACTGTCAGCTCTTGAGCTGGCCTTCCTCATCTCAGGAATGCTTCTACAAACCCCAGAACAATCGCTGACAGGACACTATAGAAAGCACAGAGAGGCAAGGCTGAGGACAAAGGTTGTGTAACTTCTAGTTGTCCAAGCCAGCTAACAGAGGTGAGCCACGTCATCACAAATATGCCTGGGCAGGTACATTGCCCTCTGGTTCACTGGTGCCAACCACGGTTTACATTATTTGTTCAGAACAATCGAGCTTTGAAGAATGGAGAGGACAAAGATAATCGCTTTTTTACCTTTACCAGCTTGGTGGTTAGGTGTGTGCTTCTTGGAAACAGAAAAAGTCTTGAGTGCAGTCAGGTGCTGCCCTCTTCCACCCACTGCCTTCTCCTGCAACCCCAGGAAGAACATTAAAAAATATACAACTCCAGGTATAGAGGTAGCTTCTATCTACACGGTGCAGATGAAAGAGAAGGCATTGGAATCCAGGTCAGGTCTTAGCCCTGGCGCTGCTTCTCACCTGCCCATGTTTAGGACAAGTAACTTGCTGGGTTTTGGTGGATAGGAGAATGAATATAAAACTCATCATAGGCAGGATTAATGGGCATCCCCTTCTGGTTTAGATGGTCTGCACTTAAGGAATTCTGGAGAGAAGGCTGTGGGGTGGGACACTCGTGGAGGGCTTCTCAAAGTAGAACTTAGGACAAGGTGAACTGGAAGCCAGTGAAACTTCAGGCTGATGAAAAGCTTGGAATAACTGGTGGGACTAAGATTCTTTGACACTCTGGGCCAGGCCACAGCCAAGGGTGCATGAATCCGTTAACCCACAAGAGAATTCGTTAACCCACAAAAAGGGTAAGAGATTTGCCTGGTGATGCCTATTTCCACCAGTAAGGGAGGTAGGATAAGGACCTGGGCCTCCTAACTCCCAGGCTAAGGCTCTTCTGAATGCAGTCTGGAGAGGCCTGGCTGGGCCAGACACAAAAGGCAGTGGTTTGCTGGAGGGGTGAGGAGAGCTCAGAGCGGGTGTCTTCCCCACAAGGGACTGGCACTGGAGGAGGGTAGGGCTTCACTCTGTTCTGTTTAAGCAGCTTCCTCAGCTGTCATGGGGCTGATTGAGACCACCAGAGGGCTCCTCCCAGGAGCAGGTAAACACCCCCCCCCCCCCCTCAGCAACTAACCTCCTCTACCTGTTCCATTCCCCTCTATCCAGGGTACTTCCCTGCTTTCCCCTCTTTTGCTGTGTTCTGGGGAGGTTCTGCCCTTCCACCCCAACTCAGAATCTGCTTCTGAGTCTAACTCTGGGCCTTCTCTGGGCTCCCACTTGCCACATGGACTCACCACCCCACTCCATCCCGGCAGGAGGGACTCAGAGGCTGCCTCGATGCCTGGGGGTGGCCCTGGCAAAGGAGCTCATCTTCACTGGTCGACGCCTGAGTGGGGCACAGGCCCAGGCCCTGGGGCTGGTGAACCACGCTGTGGCCCCGAACGAGGAGGGCAGCGCTGCCTACCACCGGGCACTGGCACTGGCCCAGGAGATCCTGCCCCAGGTGTGGCAGCAGCCCCAGCAGGAGGGTGGGGAGGCTGGGGTATCCTGTGGGGCCACACAAGATCCACAAGCAGATTTGTAAGATTAACCCTCTTTGGAGATTTTGTATCCAGTCGCCCAGTAAACAAATTTAAAACAAATTTTACATTAAAATGAAAACTGAACTCTGAGGGACTGGAACTAAATGGGCTTGCAAATCCTCAGAACGGCACGAATGGAACTTCCTGCGGCGGTGGTAGTGTTGTACGCCTGTGTTGTGCACCACAGCAGCCACTAGCCACATGTAGTCATTTAAATTAAAAAATTTATTTTTTCACACTTCCAACATTTCAAATACTAATAGCCACATGTAGCTAGTGGCCACTGTATTGTACAGTAATTAGTATGTCCCAAAAGCTGAAAAATCAAGATTCTAAAGCATATAAAGAATGACCAGCCAGTCTTCCTGACCATAACACATGGTGGAGAAATTCTTGAAATGTATTAATGTAGGACATATTAGGAGACACTAATTTCTTTAAGCACAGTCTCTCAAAAGGATTAGAGGAGACCCAGAGGGTGCATCTAGGCAGGCCACCCAGGATCTGGCTGATGGAGTCTCTCGGGACCTGAGAAACTGCTGGCGTCTCACTATCAGAGGACCCAGAGGGGTCCCCAAGCTTCCATAAAGATATGAGAGCAGCTGAAATGGAGCTAGGTTTTGTTTTACTCATTTATAGTAAATATTGACTTAGCCCACATGGAGCACCTTCCGTCCATCAGACACAGTCCTAGGTGCTTTCGTAGTGTCTCAACTATTACAGCAATACAGCAGAGCTGATTACCACCATTGTGTTTATGACAACAGATCCAGAAAGGTTAAGTGACTCGCTCAAGGTCACAAAAAGTGACTGCAATACAGGAAGAAAAAGAAAATACTGGTATTTTGGCATTTATTTTGCATAATACAGAATATAAAAACTGGTATTTTACTCTAGGGTGCAGAATATGTACAAAATTTTAGAAACTGTGGAACTAAATATAATGCATTACAAATATAAAAATTTACAAATGTCACAAAAGTTAAAATATCTGTAAAAAGGTAAAAATGTTAACCATATATTATTATTTTAATATTAACAGGTAAAGTATTTGAATTAATTAATCATTAAAATAAGTTTATTTTGGGAAAAAAGTTTTTATCTCCCTTAAATTTAAATAATCCTATCATTTGGTAACTTTGAGGACGTCTCTGAAGGCATGGATTATGTGACTTAAAAACTGATAAGTTTGGTTTGAAAGTTGTTTTTTTTTTTTTTTTAGTTTTATCACATATAAATGGAGAGTCTGATGCTGTTAACTGGACAAGTTTAATGCTGTGAGGTCTATTACACTTGGTCAGAAAGTCTCTGAACTAATACAAAACTCTGACCCAATCAAGATAGTGACTGACTGCACTTCCACAGAGGGGCCCTGCCAAGCAAGACTTGCAGCTGTAGGGTTTGTGTTTTTGCATACACTGAATACTTGTGGTCTGAGCTTGATGTTTCAGTTTAGATTTTTTTAATATACTGAAAAAATGGTATTCCACAAATATAATTACTAGTATTTCAGTACTTAAAAGTAGCTTTGTATATCACAACACCAGCATCTAAAAAATGAGTACTACAATTACTAGCCCCAGTGCTGGGACATTCTGGTGCAACCTGAAACACAAATAACTTCCAGCAAGTTACTAGGTGCTCAGAATGAGAGGGTTCCCAAACAGGGTGAGTGCCAGGGATGGTGTGGTAAATGGCTGCCCTCTATTACACAAATCACCAAGATTAGGGAATGGTTCCAGAGATTAGCACCCAAAAAAGATTGTCAATGAACACAAGGTCTGCAGTTTCACTCAGATTTTCCCCTAAGTAGTAAATATACATTATCCTTTGAATATGGGTTTGGCTATGTTTCATGCTTGAACATCAAGGGATGGAATATACTGTGACCTGCAGGGTGGCCACTGTTCTCATTTTCAAATAACAGGAAAGTATTAAACATTTATAATAATTCCATATTTACATATTCCCATGCTCAGAAAAATGTTATTTTCAACACATACCCAAAACTTAAGTTTTTTAGTTTTCTTTGGTGAAAAATGTTTATTAGGTAGTTACCAAAATAATAGCAACACATATTCAAAAGAAGCAAATCAAAGAAGAGTGAGAAGGGCGTAAGATAAAAAGCAAAAGGGACTCAGGTGACCTTGTTTACCCAAAGGTGTCCCGATTAAAAGTCCATTGTCCTGCTAACCCTTCAGTCACTGCCAAACTAGGACATTTGGTTACCCAAAAGTTCTCAATTCCCCAGTCTCCCTCCCCAGAAGTGACCACTCTTCCATAAATTTTCATTGCATATATGACATTACAGTCACCTATTAAGTTCCTTTAAAGGATGGTTTCCAGGATAAGGAACACATCTTTAGAGGCTAATCCAGTTCTAACAGACATTTAGAAAACATGACATTAAAATATGCATTAAGTAAAGAATTCCAACAGTATGGAAAAGCATAGAACAAATGAAGCTTTCCATGTTCCTGAACCTTCTCCCCAAAGGCATGTCATACCAACCCCTGTTACACAAATGGAGCAATATGCACACTACTATGTATTTGTTTTTTGCACCTAAGAGCTTGGAGAGTTTCCCATTTCAGTGTATATTTATCGACATCATTCTTTTGAACTGCACACTTTTTCATTCATGATACAGATATGCCATCATTACTTAACCAGTATTCTAATAATATTTATGTTGCTCCTATCTTTCTGCTGCTGCGTAATGGCTGCAGTGAACACTGTACATTTTAGTGCACTTCTACATCTGTAAGGTAGAGCCCCACATGGAGCTGCAACATCAAAGAGCATGTGCATCTCAACTAACATTTGCCAGTTCTTGCCAAACTGCCTTCCTTAAAGCATTGTGCCAATTTAATTTCCTATCAATAATGTACACAAACTCCTGGCTGCTAAATCTCAGCAACTATATAATGGGCATCACCAACATTTTTTTTACCTAGTCTTAGGTGGAAAGGGGCACCTCACTGTTCAACTTGCATTTCTCTAAGAGTAAAGCTCATCACCCCGTGTTTACATTTCTTTTCCTGTGAATTACCTTTTCATGCATTTGCAAATATGTTTAAAAATATACCAGCTTTTTGTAAATCAATGAAATTTGCTCTTGAGTATCACAAACGCATTTTACCAGTTTTTACTTTTGCCTTTTATTCATGATATATTTCCCCATCTGAAGTTCTTCATGTTTATGCAGCTAGGGTTTTCATTTACGGCTTCTATGCTAACAGACTTTAACAATAATTCTTTTTCTAAGTTTACTTACAAAAATTTTAAAGTAATACAGCATTAACAATGTGTGAAATAAATGCATTCCTTGCCTGGAAGTAGGACTGGGGACATAATGCCAGGCCTGCTGTGGCACAAGTTAACTGAAAGCAAGATGAGTGAAGCAAAGACAGCTACTCTGATGCCTCTGCTTCCAAGTGGCCACGCAAAATGTCAGACTCCAAAGCCCAAGTTCCTAATCTTGACCTCTTTTTATTCTGCTGGAGTGAAACTTGCTTACAGTGGAGGCTTGCATGTGCTGAGATGAGAAGGGCAGAGGAGGGGAGCAGCAGTGGGCAAGGTGACTTAGAATCAAATCCAAGCTTCACCACTGACGCCCTGGACCAACATGGCCAAGTGCTTCCCCTTCCCGACCCTCAATTAAAGATGGCATCCTGGAAGGGGGCAGCACCACTAGACAAGTCTGTGGGTAGGAAAGCATTCTGTAAACTGGAGATGTTGTACATGTTAGAGGGACAGATTAAATGACAAGAACCGCAGATGGTTAGGTTTGGGAAGGTCAGGAACATCAACTGAGAAGTAATAGGTACTAACAAAACCTCACATTGTCACAACAGCTGGAACTCAACCTAGACCTCTGCCTCCCTGTCCACGAGAGCCCTCATCATGGAGTCATGTGCCTCTCTTTACTTCAAACCCCCTATCAGCACCGAGCTCCTCAACCAAGCCTTTTCTTCCCCCTAGGCCCCCATTGCTGTGCGGCTGGGCAAAGTAGCCATTGACCGAGGAATAGAGGTGAGAGGGCTCGGGATCATGACGTGCTGCACTGAGTCAGTGGGGTGGCGGGGCTGCAGTGCTTCCACGGCTCACAGACAGCACAGCTGGGAAGAATTCAAGAACTGGACTCTCTAACAGACTTTGAGTCTGACTTCTCTTTCTGGGCCTTAGCTTACCCATCTACAAAATGCGAAGTTTAGTTAGGTGATATTCTGAATTACATGAAAGGAAATTGAGGTTCAGAAAGGGTAAGTGATTTACTCAGGGTCACAAAGCGAGTGAGTATAAGAACCCAAGTCTGTGTGGGTCCCAGTCCCTGTTCTCAGGTCTGTGCTAGTGGTCAGTAATGTGGCCTCAGAAGGATAGGGCTCGGGGCGGCGCCCTGCATGCAGCTAGTTCAGCCCTAGACACTGACTTACTCATTGGTTCATTCATTGAATCTAGACCTGAGCTGGGAACTGGAACCCAGAGATGAGTCAGACATAGTCATCACCCCCAGTTGGGGAAGGAGACAGACAGAGACACAAATCACTAATAAAAGGTAAGGGTGCCCAGCAGGCATCCCGGAGAGGTTAGAAGCTGTGCTGTCCTTGTGGCTGGTGGCCTGCCGCAGTGGGTAGTGCTGGGTTACAGAATGCTTTCCAGAGTTGGGCCTTGGGAAGGATGAGAATCCAGAAAAAGGGCAAAGTATGAGCAAAAGCAGAGGTATATAAATAAGCAACTGCAGTGAATGGGAGTAAGGGGCAAGACAACATAACGTGGAGGTTAGGGGCACGGGCCCTGGTGCTGGCCTATCTGGGTCAAAGGTCCGTATACTGTTGTGACCTTGAATGATTCACTCCACCTTCCTATGCCTCCGGGTTCTCAGCTGCAGAGTAGGGTTAGTAACCCCTGTTGTGAAAGTAGACAAGCTCACATGGGCGCATGCAGGGCTTGCCTCTCAGAACGGTGCTTCTACACAGTAAGCGCTGCACGGCAGAGGCTGGGAAGTTGCCAGAGGCCAGGTCATAAAGCCTCAGATCTTAGTCCTGAGGGCAATGGAGTTCACACACACACCGGGCGACAGCATGGTGAGGCAGCCAGGCGGGAAGCTGGGAACACAGCTCATGCTTGGCCTCCTCAGCTGCACAGGCCACTCTCCCCGGGGCTCTCACAGCGCCCATGCGTCATTCACTGTTAGGAGTGGTGTTCCCTCTCCAGCTAGAGAATTCCCTATCAGTTCATCTCTGGCATACACCAAGCCTCAGTAATTCTCTGCTGGAGGAATCCATGGAACAGGAGGGAATGGTTTAGGTAGTAGGGCGGGCTGGTTCCAGTGTGAATGGGGGTGAACAGGTCACGCTGATAAGGCCCGCTTCTTTCTTGCAGGTGGACATTGCATCAGGGATGGCCATTGAAGGGATATGCTACGCCCAGGTACGTGGCTGCTGTCCGTCCAGGCATGCTTGTCAACAAAGGTCTACCAGAGTGTGGGGGCTTGTGCAGTACATGACCACCTGAATCGGTTTCTTGAATAGGCACGGAAAAGCAGCGTGCAAGCAGGAGTTAATGAGACAACACCCAAAGTCAAGACTGTTTTACTTCTGCCTCACAATCACAACCCAACAAGTCAGACTATGTTCTACTCCCGTCTCACAATTAGTCTTGCGTGTTCCCAGGGGGATCACGCGCACACACACACACACACACACACACACACTCACTCACTCACTCACTCACTCTCTCTCTCTCTCTCTCTCTCTCTCTCTCTCTCTCTCTCTCTCTCTCTCTCTCTCTCTCTCTCTCTCTCCCAACCCCTTCCACCCCTCTGGGACTGTCTCCTCAGCCATCAGTTAATGGTGGAGCATCCTATCCTACCTAGTGCCCAGAGAATCACAGAACACAGAGGTACTTGACAGGAGGAATGGTTCCTGCTGTCTCTGTGCCAGTGGCCACTGTAGAGGCAAGACCGAAGCTGGGAAGCCAAAGCCTTGGTTATGGCTGCAGGCTGTGTGTGTGGGATGGTAAACTTGGGGCTGACCTATTTAAGCACCTGACTTCTGCATAAGTCAAAAACACTGATACTCAAGTTGCCAAATACCCCAAATACTCCTAAACAGAGGGTCCTGCAACTTGCCAGATCTGGTATGAACTAGTTACACACTAGGATTCAAAGTCAGATTTCTTACAGACTTCTCTGAGCAGCCTCAAGAGTACTGCAAGGGATTGTGAGCTCTGGAGGCACTACAAGCCGAAGGCAAGCAGTTAATGTGACAGGCCACAGGTGCTAAGAGAGGCAACCTGCTTCCCCAGACCAAGAAGGCACTGAGGGCTATACCTTTGCACGGCCCAACATCAGAATCCAGAGACAATGCAAAGACTTGGACTCTGGCTTTGTCATTGGATGGACAAGCCTGAACAAGTTGTTACTGACCTCTGACCCTTCTCCCCTAAAACTAATACTCCATATGTTGTTTCAGAATATTCCCACCCGGGACCGGCTAGAGGGCATGGCAGCCTTCAGGGAGAAGCGGCCCCCCCGATTTCTTGGCGAATGACTCCCATTTAACTTTAAGCATGGAAGATGCACGCCTCAAAGGGCAAGATCCAGAAGGAAAATTTGCAGTGTGACTATCCTCATCATCTCACCTCTCTGGGCTTCAGTTTCCTCACAAGGACAATGACTGGCATGGTGCCTGGTACTAAGGTGCTGACCCTGCCACCCACTGCTCCCTGTGTTATTTCTCTCCCTGGCTAGACAGTCGCTGGGGATGGGTTTGCTTTGGAGAAAACCTCTCTCTCCCTACTCTAACAATAAACTAAGGATTAAAAAGTAGACTCTCTGGACCTTTGTATGGCTGGCTCTCAGGCCTGACCTCTGCCTTTCAGTTAGCAGGTGCTCACCAGAGATGGCAAGAGGTCATACAAACCTCCCAGTTGCTTCCTCTGTACAGATAATAAGGAAACCCTGGTAGTAGTTGAACAGGCATCAGCAATGAGACTGCAGATCCCAGCTCTCTGCCAGTTACTCACTGTATGGCTCTACTTCCTTATCTGGAAAATGAAACTTGTGATTAAAAAAAAATGTCTCATGTTCAATAAACATGAGTTTTTACTAATGTACAGTATTGTGAGAAGTAAATGAAATCACTATGAAAACCTTTTGTAAACTATCAGATGGTAGGCAGATCTTTGATGGCTGCATTAGATAGCTTTCAGGAGCATTGAGAAGGGAGTAATTAACTCTGATAAGAAGAACAGACGGTTAGGAAATACGCAGGCAACACTGGAGTTGAGGCCTAAAGGTATTAACAGGCATTTGAGATGAAGAAAAGGAAGGTTGATGGGAAAAGCATGAGCAAAGGTAAGCAAGAGGATGAGACACTTGGTAACAAAGGGCGGCCGATAGGCACCTATGCACACACACTGGTCTCATTAACCCTCCTCCTGCGCAAGGCAGGGAAGAGAAGGCTGCCTCTGTGGCTGAGGCCTTGTGATGATTCTCCAACTGATCCGAGATTCCTGAGCCTAGGCCTGGCCTAGAATCACTAAGTCCTGAGCATGACACTGTCGGTAATGTTGTTGACGTGCTGCTGAATATCACGGTGTCCCAAGACTGTACTCATTTCCTGGAAGGGAGAATTAACACAGAAAAGCCCAGGCCTTAGAACAGGCACCTAAGGGACGAGCTGTAACTACTCGGGAAAGTAGCCACCTTACCGAACTTCATTTTCATCTGTTAAATGGGAAGAATAAAACTGACCTGCCCCAGAGCACTGCTGTGAGTGAGATAAAGCTTGGAGGGCTACCTACTATAACCCTGGACCTCAACAGGCACTAGTTCCCACCTACATGCTCACACTGGCAAAAGCTGGTGACAGCATGTCCTGAGGCACTAGGACCCAGGCCAGGACACGACAGCCCTTCGGAGTCACGCAGGAAAATGAGTGAGAGCAAACAAGGTGCAGTCTCAGGGCTGTAGAAGGAAACAGGTTCCTCTTATGCAGCAGGACACCAGTAAGCAATAGTTTGGGATATGGCTGAGAGTAAGAATAAGCCTCATTTGAGTCCAAAAGAGGGTACATAGCACTCCAGTTAAGAGTCTGGCCTGAACACATGGGACTACATCAAATTAAAAAGCTTCTGTATGGTAAAGGACACCGTCAACACAACAAAAAGGCATCCTACACTATAGGAGAATATATTTGTAAATGACATATCCGACAAGGGGCTAACATCCAAATTATATAAAGAACTCACACACCTCAACACCCAAAAAGCAAATAACCCGATTAAAAAATGGGCAGAGGATATGAAGAGACAGTTCTCCAAAGAAGGAATTCAGATGGCCAACAGACACATGAAAAGATGATCCACATCACTAATCATCAGGGAAATGCAAATTAAAACCACAATGAGATATCACCTCAGACCAGTAAGGATGGCCAGCATCAAAAAGACTAAGAACAACAAATGCTGGCGAGGATGCGGAGAAAGGAGAACCTCCTACACTGCCGGTGGTAATGTAAGCTAGTTCAACCATTGTGGAAAGCAATATGGAGGTTCCTCAAAAAAGTAAAAATAGAAATACCATTTGACACAGGAATCCCACTCCTTGGAATTTACCCAAAGAATACAACTTCTCAGATTCAAAAAGACATATGAACTCCTATGTTTATCGCAGCACTATTTACAATAGCCAAGATATGGAAGCAACCTAAGTGTCCATCAGTAGATGAATGGATAAAGAAGAGGTGGTACATATACACAATGGGGTATTATTCAGCCATAAGAAAGAAACAAACCCTACCATTTGCAACAACATGGATGGAGCTGGAGGATATGCTCAGTGAAATAAGCCAGGCGGAGAAAGACAAGTGCCAAATGATTTCCCTTATTTGTGGCGTATAACAACACAGCAAAATTGAAGGAACAAAATAGCAGCAGACTCACAGACTCCAAGAAGGGACTAGTGGTTACCAAAGGAGAGGGGTGTGGAAAGGCAGGTGGGGAGGGAGAAGGGGTTTAGGGGTATTATGTTTAGTATACATGGTGTGGGGGTCATGTGGAAAACAGTGTAGCACAGAGAAGGCAAACAGTGAATCTGTGGCATCTTACTACACTGAAGGACAGTGACTGCATTGGGGTATGGGTGGGGACTTAATAATATGGGTAAATGTAGTAACCACATTGTTTTTTCATGTGAAACTTCATAAGAGTGTATATCAATAATACCTTAATAAAAAAGTAAAAAAAAAAGTCTGGCCAGCTAAAAGCACAAAAATCTAGTCCTTAAAATACATTACTAATCAAAAAGGAATTTACTTTTGTTCTTTGAAAAACCTGAACAGATGAATGGCAAAACATGTTTTGCTCATTGTCAATAATAAGACGAGGAAAGACTTCGTACTCTATTCTGCAGAGATTTGCGGAGGACATGAACACACTGCAGCTGAGCTGGCTCTCAGAAAAGCCCATTTGTCTTGTCTCCATGCTAGGTAAGAGCACCTCTTGAAATCTTTGGCAAAGTCTTTTTCTGGCCCTTCCTCTTCCTCTCAATTTTAGTCCCATTCTAATTAAAGATCTGAGGGATTGAGATTTATAATTCCTTTATGATCCTTCACCTAAACACTCTGTTCTCACTCCTAAATCCCACCACTCCCCACCAGCACACCCACTTACACAGAACGTAACACTCACTTAGGTTAATGTGTAAAAGTTGGAGGAAAAAAGGCCAAAGGCAGAATATCGAAAATTGTAAAAAATATAGTTTTCTTCCCTCACCCCACAGGTGGAAGCGACTTTGGTATCAATAAAAAATTTTTTTCTTGTTCCTCCCTCCTGCAGCTCTGCCTTCTGAACAGCACATTTATAAGCATGTATTTCCCAAAACATTTTTCATGTACTTCTTTTACAATGGCTTCATATAACCAGTAATAACAACTCAGGAGATTCTTCTAAACATGAAATTTAACATAAATACCAAGGTTTCTTCGTAGGTCTCTCTTTCCCCTTCTTCTGACGAAATCCCAGAGGTAAGAAATTGGCCAGGGATCAAGAAAGGGCGCTGGCATACCTGTCCCGACTCCAGCTCACAGGGCTTCCCATGGGGTCCAGGGCTTGAGTTTTCAAAACTGCTGAAGGGGAGTTTCCAGGATGACTCCAACTTGATTTGGGATTACGGCTATCATACAAATCCAACCTTTTTGTAATTTACAGAAAATTAACAACGTAAGGCCAACATAAGGCGGCCAACCACAAACTCCACTAACAACAGGTTTCAACATTCAATTGCTGACAGACGGGGCAAAGACTGGACGCTCAGGGACAGAAAGCACCTTGAAGCCGCTTAGGTTAAGAACGGCACTCAACACAGAGAGGATCTCTGGTAATTCATGAAGTGCATTTTGAAGTCCGCCAGGATGGAGGCGGCAATCTGTTGTGCTTGGGGCTCTGCTTCACTGCGCTCCTGGATGTCACACACAAGCTGCAGTCCTTCTTCTTCAACTAACATTTTGCAGTATTTACTGGCTGAAAGAAAAACAAGCAAAAAACTTAATAGACAAATTGACATTGTAAGTATTATCAAGTGACCACATTCATCTTTCTGAAGGAAGGGTACAAAGGTTTAAGCCCTGTGACACAGAAATTAACATAAAATGAGTCAATTCAAAAGAAACATGTCAAAACTTAAAATAATGCTGGATTTCTGTAGTAAGATAACAGATGATTATTTTAGTGTGCTCACTTCCAGACTAACCTGTGCTTCAAGAACTTCTTTTATTATAAGAAGAAAACACTTTTTAGGTTCAAGCAATATGCTGGGCTAGATAATCTAAAACACACCAAATGATGGAGAAAATGTAACTGAAACAATGTGAAATGTACAGCTGAGTGTATCAACTAAACATACTGTCTAGGAGCCAGGCACAAAGAGCAGAAAGCACCTGTAACATAACCTGCAGCTATCCTATCCTGGGGAAGAAAGGGAGAGTCAGTTTCAGTAATGTAGGAATTTAGATTTTAACTTAGGAAATAACAAAACCATTAAGTGCATAAAGCTGGTCCTAAAAGGGCCAGAGGCAAGAGAAGGGATAAGGCAATGAAACATCTTTCTCTTGGCCTGGGCTCGGGGTGGCTATACAGGAGTGGGGAGGGGAAGTCATTCCTGAGAATTCATAACCATAGCCTCAAGTGGGTACAGGGTTTGAATTTACCTAAGCGTTCTGGGAACCACTGAGCTGATAAATTAATAAAAATCAGTCCAATCCCAAGGAAACCTCTAGAGCACCTTATAAGCAAATACCAAACTGATGAAGGAACATGTCCACAACTCAGTCTAAAAATGATTCTCTTAATTAACACAAAAGCTGATTGGACAAAAAGACAGAAATAATGATCTAAAAACAGATGAAGCAATTACCAAGAATGTAGCACAAAGAAAAAAGAACATGGAAACCGTTTTATTTTTGTTTCTGTTTTTGAAGGTTACATGATGTGTAGGACAGAATGAGAGAAGATACAAGATAATTCCACAAGGAAGGGATGGGGAAGGGTAATATTTTAAAAGAAAATATCCAAGAATTTTTATCTATTTTGGAAAGTGTAACTATGACCTGAAATCCAGAGGCCATTTAACACAATACTGACAAAATACAATGAACAAAATCAAGAGAATAAACTCAGAAAAAATATGTTAGGGTTCCTTCAAATTAAAAAGAATAACAAACAAAAAAAGAATAACAATAAAAAAGAAATTCAGATGCCCAACAGGCACATGAAAAGGTACTCCACATCCCTAGACACCAGAGAGAAATGCAAATTAAAACCACAATGAGATATCACCTCACACCAGTTAGGATGGCCACCATCCAAAAGACAAACAACAATAAATGTTGTCGAGGATGTGGAGAAAGGGGAACCCTCCTGCACTGCTGGTGGGAATGTAAATTAGTACAACCATTGTGGAAAGCAGTATGGAGGTTCCTCAAAAAGCTAAAAATACAAATACCATTTGACCCAGGAATTCCACTCCTAGGAATTTACCCTAAAAATGCAGCATCCAGGTTTGAAAAAGACATATGCACCCCTGTTTATTGCAGCACTATTTACAATAGCCAGGAAATGGAAGCAACCGAAGTGTCCATCAGCAGATGAATGCATAAAGAAGATGTGGTACATATACACAATGGAATATTATTCAGCCATGAGAAGAAAACAAATCCTTTCATTTGCAACAACATGGATGGAGCTAGAGGGTATTATGCTCAGTGAAATAAGCCAAGCCGAAAAAGACAAGTATCAAATGATTTCACTCATATGTGGAGTATAAAAACAAAGAAAAAAACTGAAGGAACAAAATAGCAGCATACTCACAGAACGCAAGAATGGACTAACAGTTACCAAAAGGAAAGGGACTGGGGAAGATGGGTGGGAAGGGAGGGATAAGGGGGAAAAAGCGCTATTACAATTAGCATACATAATGTAGCGGGGGTGGGGGTGGGGTGGGGGGATAAGGGGAAGGCAGTATAACAAGAGAAGGCAAGTCGTGATTCTATAACATCCTAGTATGCTGATGGACAGTGAATGTAATGGGGTATGTGGGGGGGACTTGATAATAGGAAGAGTCTAGTCACCATAATGTTGCTCACATAACTGTATATTAATAATACCAAAATAAAAAATAAAAAAGAATACCAACAAAACAGCAGACAAAAAGTGAACAAAGGGAGACTCCGGGGACTTCCGGGAAGATGGCGGTGTGAGCAGGGCAGCAGAAACTCCTCCCAACACTATATTTATCAACGAAAACACAGAAAATACATCTATTCCTAAAAGAGAGACGAGAATACACAGGAAAGCGCACAGCGTGCAGCTACACCCGAGAGGACTCGGCACCCCAAGAGGGGGGTAAGATACGGATCCGCGACCCGGCGGGACCCGAGCACTCCCCCACCTCAGCGCACCGGCGGGAGGAGAGGATTCAGAGCCGGGAGGAAGTGGAAGTACACTCCGCGAAGTAGCCAGCCCCGGTGATCCGCGCGGGGAGCGCTGACCCACATTGCGCAGTGCAGCGGAGATTGGAGAGACAGAGGGGCAGGATCTGAGCGGGGAACACGTCAGGGTGCGTGCAGCCGGCTCCCGGGAAGGAAAAAAAAAAAGCGTGCGCTTTCTTCAGCGGTCTTAAAGAGACAGGAGCCCAGCGGAGGAGCCGGATCGCCCCAGCACACTCAGCCCAGCAGGCTGGGATTCCTGGGGAGTTTCAGATGCCTTAGCTGGCGACTGAGGAAGCGTAGCCATACTTACACTTCTCACTGAGATCAACAGCCTCCTATTCGTTCCCACCCCTGCCAGGGCGATAAAGGGCCCTGCGGAGCGGCACAGCCACAGCTGTGGAATAGTGGGGCAATAGCGCCACCTACAGCATTCCCACAGAATCTACGTCTGGTGGTCGGGTTTTTTTTGTTTTGTTTTTGTTTTCTCTTTTCTTTCCTTCTTTCTTCTTTTTTTCTTTTTTTTCTTCTCTTTCTAAAGTCTTAAAGAGCCCAGCTGACATACATGGCAACTATGAGTGACCAATTCTATAGCCATGAAAAGACAGAGGAATATGGTTCAGACAAAAATCAACCAGACAACCACAGAGAGGGAGTCTGAAGGGATGAAAATGCACAGACTTCCTGAAAAAGAATTCAGAATAAAAGTCATAACCATGCTGATGGACCTACAGAGAAATGTGCAAGAGCTGAGGGAGGAAGTGAGGGAACTGAGGAAAGACAATGCAGAAATCAGACAAGCGATCGATGGGCTTAACAGCAGAATGGATGAGATGCAAGAGACTGTTAATGGAATAGAAAACAGAGAACAGGAGTACAGAGCAGCTGAGGCAGAGATAAAAGGATTTCTAGGAATGAAAGAATATTAAGAGAACTGTGTGACCAATCCAAACGGAACAATATTCGCATTATAGGAGCACCAGAGGAAGAAGGGAGAAAAAAGGATTAGAAAGTGTCTTAGAAGAAATAATTGCTGAAAACTTTCCCTCGCTGGGGAAGGAAATAGTCTCGCAGTCCACCGAAGCTCATAGATCTCCCAACACAAGGGACCCAAGGAAGACAACACCAAGACACATAATAATTAAGATGGCAAAGATCAAAGATAAAGACAGGGCATTAAAGGCAGCTAGAGAGAGAAAAAGATCACCTACAAAGGAAAACCCATCAGACTATCATCAGACTTCTCAACAGAAACCTTACAGGCCAGAGGAGAATGGCATGATATATTTAATGTTATGAAACAGAAGGGCCTCGAACCAAGAATATTGTATCCAGCACGATTATCATTTAAATATGATGGAGGGATTAAACAATTTCCAGACAAACGAAAGTTGAGAGAGTTTGCCTCTCATAAACCACCACTACAGGATATCTTAAATGGACTGCTCTGGATGGAAGCACACCTAAGGCTAAAAAGATATCACCAGAGAAAATAAAATCATAGCAAAGAAAGCAGACCATCCAAATACTAACTAAAGGCAAAGAATAAAACACCTATTATAGAAAGAATGGAGGAGGAGGAATAAGAAGGGACAAAAATAAAGAAACATCAGACTGTGTTTACAATAACTTAACAAGAAAGTTAAGTTAGATTGTTAGATAGTAAAGAAGCAACCCTTGAACCCTTGGTAACCACGAATCTAAAGCCAGCAATGGCAATAAGTACATACCTATCAATAATCACCCTAAATGTAAATGGACTGAATGCAGCAATCAAAAGACACAGAGTAACAGAATGGATAAAAAAGCAAGACCCATCTATATGCTGCCTACAAGAAACTCACCTCAAATCCAAAGATATACACAGACTAAAAGTGAAGGGATGGAAAAAGATATTTCATGCAAACAACAAGAGAAAAAAGCAGGTGTTGCACTACTTGTATCAGACAAAATAGACTTCAAAACGAAGAAAGTAGCAAGAGATAAAGAAGGACATTACATAATGATAAAGGGGTCAGTCCAACAAGAAGATATAACCATTATAAATATATATGCACCCAACACAGGAGTGCCAGGGTACGTGGGACAAATACTAACAGAATTAAAGGACGAAATAGACAGCAATGCATTCATCTTAGGAGACTTCAACACACCACTCACTCCAGAGGACAGATCAACCAGACAGAAAATAAGTAAAGACACAGAGGCACTGAACAACATGCTAGAAAGATGGACCTAACAGATATCTACAGAACTCTACACCCAAAAGCAACAGGAT
Organism: Smutsia gigantea; assembly: GCA_032199065.1. NCBI lineage: Eukaryota > Metazoa > Chordata > Mammalia > Pholidota > Manidae > Smutsia > Smutsia gigantea. Next base: position 30,594 of record JAVSCE010015979.1, read on the forward strand.
ACACATTCTTCTCAAGTGCACATGGAACATTTTCCAGAATAGACCACATACTAGGCCACCAAAAGAACCTCAGTAATTTCAAAAATATTGAAAT
>JAVSCE010015980.1:0-53171 GCA_032199065.1 Smutsia gigantea
ATGGGGGTGGGGAGAGGGAAAGGAGGTAGAGGAGGAGAGGAAAGAAGCAGAAGAAGAAGAGGAAGAGGAAGAGAAGGAGATGGGAAGAGGAAGAAGGAGAAAGAAAAAGAAATGTGGGGTTGGGGAATTCGGTGTACATTCCCCTTGTGGAGTGAACATATCCCCAGGAGAAGGAGGTCAGCTATAATCTGGGCTTTTCCTTCTCACAGACACCAGCTGGGACGGCTGGAAGTTTATTTTGAAATATGACCAACTATGGGAAAAAAAGATCATTTTAAAGATCATTTTAAAGAATTTAGGTTAGATTCCAGAGAGTTGTGATGCAGAAAATGGCAGTTGGGACAGATTTCTTGCCCATTATTGGAAAATAAAAAGGAAACAGATAAGGTCTAGGATGATCAATTCAGCATTGATTCACCACTCTCTCTTCCTCTCTCTGGGCTCTGACATTAAAGGCTTTGTAGTCTAGAGAGCGGAGTTTATTAAGCATTTTATTTCAAGTATAGTTTAAAGCCCTTTACTTATTTTATCTCATTGTATCCTGTGACATAGGGACTATATTATTCTCATTTTTAGGATGAGGAAAGGGAGGCCCATTAAGTAAACTGTCTAAGGCTAAAAAGATAGCAAGGGATGGAAGCAGGATTCCAACCCAGGCAATAGGTCCGGCTCCCTTTACCACTGCTCTGCCCTTTTCTTGCAGATAAATACGATAACAGCATGTGGAACACCATCATAGAGAGGAACAAAGTGAAAACCTTGAGTCAGAAAGAACCAGAGGGATGTCAGTTCATCTTAATGATAAGCTACAGTTGGCCTGGGAGAGAAGGAAGATGAAAACTATTTCAGGGTTAGGTCGGTCTGAATGCCAGGGGAAGGGGCAGAAAGGGGGCTCCTCTTAAAGCCAAGTGTACCAAGTCCAGATACAGTCTTTGGTCACTTCCAGCCAGCATAAGGTTCTAAGTAGAAGGGACAGGCTGGGTTGTTTCTCAGAAGACACTGGAGGGTTATGGAGGGGAGGTGGTGTAGAGGGCAGATCCACCCCAAAAGGGGACCAGCGGAGGAGCAGGAGGCCAACCTTGCCATATTCTCAGAGAAAGCAGGGAGAGAAAGGCAGAGGGAAAGGAAAGAAAAGGAGGGTTTCAGAGGATTTGGAACTGGATTTTGTATGGATAGTCAGTAAAAGGACCAGAGGGCCCTGAGGCCTTCGGCATGGGCAGAGGTGTCAGTTTTCTGAGTTTGTGCACATTTTGAGTAGTGAGATAAGGAGAGAGAATGTGCACGCACTGGGAGCCGTGGCCTGTTTTGCACAGTGCCCGGACTCCGGAAAACGTCACCCCAAGTCCGTGAAGCAATCAGGGTGATGTCTTGACTGTTGAACTAGGGCGAAATGGACATCTTGGGCATTCATTTCACAAGAAGCTGTAGGCAGGTCCCTTCCCGGGAAGGCCGCCGGGCCAGACGCGCGGGTCCCGCCCGGGTCCCGCCCTGGCTTAGACCAGAACATCAGGTGGAGCCCAGGCCACCGGCGCACGAGGCTGAGCTGGCCCCTCCCGGACCCGACGGGCCGCAAGCAGCCAGTGGTCCCAGTGCATTTGCAGGCTCCGACGGGTGGAGGGGACTCCGTGGGGGAGACCCTCTGGCGCGCGCGGCACCCACTCTTCTCCCCGCAGAACGGGATTCCTAGCGCGGCCTCCGGACCCTCCCACCCGGGCTCAGCCCAGCTTCCCAAGGATACGCGGCAGGCCGCCAGACGCCGACCCCCTGCTTCCCACGACCCGCGGACTACAAGTCCCGGCAGCCCGCGCCGCTGGCACCTTCCGCCTCACCGCGGAGACCCCGGCAGTCCCCGTGGAGGCTCCGGCTGCGCGCGAGGCCGGGCTGGGCGGAGGGCCGGTCCCGCGGGCGGGGGCGGCTCCGCGGCTTCTCCCGCCGCCGCCGCCGCCGCCAAGGGGAGTTTCCAGGAAGTGGCCATATTGGATCCATTCAGCCGCAGCCGCCCGGGCGGAGCGCGTCCCGCAGCCGGATTGTCCGCGTCGCGGCCGGTGCTTGCCCCGGCCCGCGGGCCCGGTGCGGAGCTCGCCATGGCGGCCACTGACCTGGAACGCTTCTCGGTGAGCTCCGCTGGGCGCGGGGAGGGGGCCGCCCTGCAGCCGGCGGGGGCGCGGGCCGGGCTGTCAGCGCCGCGCGGCCGGGCCACCGGAACGCGCGCCCTTCGCAGCGCTGGCCGGGGGCCCCGGGGCGTCGGGCTGGCGCGCCTTGCCGGGCCCCTTTGGGCACTAGGAGAGGCAGACCCCTTTCGCGGGAAGGAGCAAATAAATGCCCGCCTGGTTCGGGCCGGGTGCGAGGACACAGTGGGGCCCCAGGCGCGGGAGGAGAGGATCAGGGTACTCCGGACCCCACATCTCCCTGGATGTTGCTGCACAGCTGGGGAGACTCCTCGCTTCGCAGGTGCTGTTGGATGGGCACAACCGGTGAGGATCCAGCGCCTAGGGATCCACGGGAGTCGCTCAGATGAGCTCAGGGCAGTTGCAGACTTGGGTACTAAAGACCCAGGGCCTGCTTTTCCTTACCCCTCCAATCCCCCATTCCCACTCCCTGCGCTTGGATCTTGGGTGCGATTCCAGGAAGGTCCAGCCTCTGGTCGAGTCTGAGGCAGCCATTCCCCAAGGAACTGAAGAGATTCCAGATTCAGCCCAGTGCATGTTTGTTTGGGCCCCAGTCTGGGTGTCCTTCTGCCAGGCTAACGTCGCTCTCGTGGTCCCCGCAGGGGTCTCTTTGGGCCTGATGGCCAACTTCTTAAAGGTTTTTATAATTCACCCGGTGCGAGGGGGGCCGTTTGGGGATTGTGTCTGCATGTCCCTTGGTGTCTAAGGCTGGATCTGGGTGTGTCTTGGCCGCTGAGCTGTGACAGTGAAGGAAGCTGTGTCCTCTTGCCAGCATGTGAGGCCCTGGTTGGAGGGAAGGGGGAGGGAGGCCTAGGACTGTTGGAGGGAGGGAGAAATGCTGAATGTGTGACTGATAAGAAATTGTTTCTGGGTCTAAATAAGGGAGCCAGGACTTATGTAATTAATGCTATAAATACTGTCACCCGAATTTATGTAAATTTTCTCTTTAATCTGAAAATATATTTGCTGATCTATTTTGGAAATATCCATAACTGAAGCAGGAGCTCTAGGTTTCATAATTTCTAGACTAGGGTGTTTTATTCCCATTGAGGAGGGGGCAGTGTGTCAGTCAAGTAAGTTTAAATATAGGAGGAGCAGATTCAGAGGTTGGGCTAATCAGAATTCACCTCCTCCCTGCACTGTAAATTGGAATTTATGTACCCAAAGAGGGCAGTACCTGAATCCTAACGGACCTGCTGATTAGCCTGAGGCCAAGTGATCTGTGAATGTTTACGTATCTCTGTGTGCATGTCTGTGTGCATTTTCGGTGCCCAGTTAACCAGAAAGTTATGTCTGGGTCTTGTCTGTCTGCAGTCAGAAGTTGCTCTGTTGGTCTTGCAGGTGGAAGAGGTATGTAGAATAACCAGAACCTGACTGCCTCCTATGAATCCTAGACTACTGTTTGTTGGCCATGTGACCTTGAGCAAGTCAAACCCCTCTGTGTTCTCATCTATATAATGGGATAAAAATATTACCTCCCTCATAGGTTTATTGGGAGGATTCAGCGAGAGGATCCAGGTTGGTACTTAGAGCAGTATTTGGCGCATGGTCAGGACACAGTAAATGACACATGATACCTACTGTCCATGCGGATGTGAAGACCTGCCCAGGGTATAAAAAAGCAGCAGAGAATGAGTTTGCTCCATTACATGGCGCCCTCCCTAGGGGTTCCCATCCCCTCGTGTATAGAGATTACCCTCAGAGGCTGAGCTGAGAGGCCCAGCCGCATGGCCAGGAGGTGGACTGGAAAGGCCCTTCCCCTTAGATTCCTGTGTTTGCTCTTAGACCATTTCCATTAGGATTTCAGACATTATCCCCATGGTGAGCCATGGCACAGAGCGGGGACTGACTCAGCTAAGGTTGTGTAGCCTGAGCTCAAGGGCCTTGGTTACTATGCCAGCTTAAGCTGGACGGATGTACTCCTTCCACGCCCTCCATGCTCTGGGCTGTCAGCCTCTTAGGTGGACTTGGACAGGGTTGAATTTGGGTGGATACCTTAGGTGGGGTTTGGTCTGAATTTAAGAGTGAACTCCATTCTCCTTTCCTGGCTTGTCATCCTGGGAAAATAATTTCTTTCTTTATCTCAATATAAAATGGGCACAACTGTACTAATACTCTTCAAAGAATTTGGTGAAGGTTAAGTGCAGTTATGAAATGTCTAGAGATATGCTTAGCTGTCTCCCCAGCCCCACGGTCGACTTTGGTGTTAAGCAGTGGCCATAAGCTATGATTGGTTGAGCTGTGGCTGGTCTACGCTGCTACTCAGGCTAGTTTGGTGGCCATACCAGCCCTGGAGGGTCTGGGAATTAGATGAGCATACAGAGTTGAACTTTGAAATTATTGTGTGCTGGGTTCCTATTCCCCACATAGCATGATGTAAACACCACAGGTTCAGCAGCCTGTGCACCTTGGCTGGGCCCTCCTCAACCCTAGATCAGCTGTTAGGGGTTAGGGTTGACTTCTCCTGGATGTGCTTGTCTGGGACAGCCCTTTGGGGAGTTTCTGTTGCTTCTTGCCCTCCTTGGATAGCCAGACTCCTGTCCGCTCTTGCTCTACCCTCCTTCTTACTGGGTCCCAGACAATGGGGCTTACCCTTTCCTGCCACCAGAGCCTCCTGTGTTTCAAATCCCGTCAGAATCTCATGGGGTAGGGTTCAAACTCCATGGCGAGGGAGGATTTAGGGCCAGAAGGAAGTGGAAATATGAGAGTAAGAGGATGAAGTGTGCAGCATGGCAGCCTCATGCCTGGCATTCCTCCCAGCCAGTCACACCGCCTCCCCCCACTATCTCCACTTTATCCCCAGTACCATCTGTCACTTCCGTTGTCACCCCTATAATCTTGACACTTCCCAAGAAGCAGGCTATTCAGAGAGTGCTTCTTCCCTCCCTGAAGCAAGAACTGGTGGGACTGGATGTGGGAGGCAGCCCTCTCACTCAAGTGGGCCTCTGTCACAGAGCAGTATTTCCCTGTCCTGTAAAAACAGCCAGTAACCTCCTTGCTGAGTAGTTCTGAAGGAAAAATGAGAGCTGAGCACGAGACATCTGTGCAGCTTTCGGTGCCAGCGGTGTTAGAGGGTCATAAGTGAGCACCACCTGCAAGATGCAGCTCTGCCCTGCCTTGCCTTTCTAGTGAACTTCGTACCATGCTGTGGTTGCTCACTTTAGGAAGGTCTGCCTGGGCTCTTGATTGGAATGGGTCAGAGCAGGGAGGCTGTGGGAAGGCGTTGGTGATCCAGGTGAGTACATAGTAAGAGACTGACCAGGGTAGGAACAGAGAGTCACAAGGAGACTGACCACAGTGCCAACAAGATGGGAGAATAGATGGAGGCTGGGAACCCGGGGTATGAATTTTGTCAAAATCTTTGGATGGCAGGGAGAATGCTGGATGTATTGTGCCCATCATTTTGTTGATGCCAGTAGCTTGCAATTGGATGATGATGCAAACTCTGGCCATTGGTAAGTCTGGGTCTGGCACCTAACCGCAGCACCTGAGTACCCCTGAGGTCACAGACAGATTTGAACCCTCTGAGTTTTGAGCCCTAAGATGGGCTAAGTGGAGGTTCATATCTGGGGCATTAACTACCATAAATGTCTCTGTGGCTTCAGTCCAGCTACTGGAAGCAAGAAGCTGCAGGATGACAGAGCAAAGGGCCTGAGAGGCAGCTGGCCTCTGTGTGTCTTCTGCAGCCTCTCTAGCCTTCCTGCCTCTGTGCTTCCAGCTAGGGTCTCGGGAATCCTAGTTATAGTCCCCAAGGCACAAGCTTTGCAGGCAACCAGATGTGGAGCTGTGCACACAGGAGGAAGGATGCATCTGCCTGGAGGAGGGATGCCTCCCAAGGCTGGCATGCCTTGGTGATAGAGTGGGGTGTTCTTTGTTGGAGTCATCTGCATCCTCAGGGCTCACGTGAGGAACCATGGTTGGGAAAAGTGTGGTGGAGGACAGAGCAAGGGGCACCTTGGCTGTAACTTCAGTTGCCTTGGGTGGTCTTGGGTCAAATTAGATCTTCTCCTCCTAAGAACACATGGCTTCCAGGTGGTTCTTAGGTCCTATCCTGGAGGCCACATGACAGAGACAGAACCAGAGAAGGAGGAAATAAGGGCCTATTTCAGACTGCTCGTGCTGGCTACCCTCTAAGAGACAACTTGGCTTGGGCCATCTGGGGCCTGGTGTTTAGGAGGGGCTGTGGGCAGACCCAAGTCCACTCGCCAGACCTGACTGTGGGGCCTAGGTGTGAGTCTGATACTCTGCCTGGTGCTGGGGTGAATGGGGCAAGCAGCAGAGACGTACTGCACTGCTGCCCTGAGCCCCCACTGGCCCATGTTGGTGCTCACACATTTTTCTGCCCCTTCCCAGTAGTTGCAGCTATCCAAGGGCTGGAAGCGGACATCTTTGGTGCCCACATTCCCCTTTCCAAGGGCAGTGTCTCATTTCCTGTGGAACACGGGTTGCCTCCTTCCAGTGATGTCCAGACCACTTGTGGTATTCCGTGCTGTAACACAATGGGGCCTGCTGCTGAGGTCCATGAGCCAGTGGGAAAGTGTGAACCCTAGGGTTCCTCAGTACCTTCCAATCCCCAGAGCGCCTTCTGCACCTGCTCCATGATAGTATGGACCACTCCTTGAGAGAAGTGCTCAAGGGACACAACAAAGCCCAAGCCTCTGTCTGTGTTCTAGGCCTGGTGGGGATTTGGGGCAGTGGTGGGTGAGCCCAGAGACCAGTAACTACTCTTGGCTTCTTAGATTTCTGATTTTGCCATGAGAAGTGTGAAACAGACCATCCCAAATTACAAAGCAGCAGCTTTGGCTGTCTATGTGCAGCAAAAGGGAGGAGAGTGCCTCTGTGAGCCAGAGAAACAGAGAGAATGGAATATTGGGGTCAGGGTATAGGGTGGTCTTGAGTTCTTGGGGCTAGTTTTAGTCCTCAAATCCCTTTGATTCCCAGGATTGGGAAGGGGGTGACTAGCCTTGGGAGAGTGACTGGTGGCCTCCTCCTGGGGCCCAACCGCCATCTTGCCATTACCACCTTATCCGCTACTATGCTGGTGCCATGATGGTTGATCCTTGCCCTCCCCAAGTTTCTGTTGCCACCTTAGGAGAGAGACATTTGGCTCACAGGTGTCCTCCTGATTTGGGACAGGTATATTCTGCCTCTGTTCTTCCCTTCTGGCCCAGCATAAGAACATTCCCATCCACACCCTCCCACACACATCCCTTTGGTTATTTCCTGTAACCTTTGACCTGAGCTTAGTGGCTTGCTTTGCAATCCTGGGACGAGAGCCTAAGTCTTTCCTGGGAAAATTCCTAGGATTCCTCTCAGACGAAAGGACAGTTGTGCTATGACCATGGGTTCTGGCCAGAGGCCTCTGCTCTGGCTATTTAAGGCCCAGGCTCCTTAGAGTAGCTACAGCTGGCGGTGGGTGGTTTGTGCCAGGAACATGGGTGGAGAAGGCTCCCAGTGGTGCAATGACTCCTGGGTCCGTTGCTCAACGACTTAATAGGACCTCCCCCAGGGCTGGAGCTACCTGGGGAGTGGGCTACCCCTTGGCAGGGTGCTCAGGCCACTAGTTGCTAGGCATGGGAGCCTGGGGGAGAAACCTGTCCTAAGTCCAAGACACCATAGAACTCTGTGGAGAGCTGCTCTTTGGCAGGATTGAGGAGGCAAACACCTTTACCGTGAGGTGTCCTCTCTGCTCCTACCCCAACAACCAACCTAGTTTGGGAGGTTTGATCTCAGGATTCTTTATTCACTCGTAGCTTCTTTGGCTCTGTTGGCTTAGACAATGAGATTTCCAGTTCCTTCTGGATAAAATCCTGTTTTTGTGTGAGCAAACCATGAGACATGCGCTTTCCCTCAAGCCCACCTCTCTTTTTGGTAAAAGGGGCAGCTCCACTTGGGTGGCAATTAGGTCTGTTCCAGAAGGCACAGGCAGAACATTTCCTGGTCAGGAAAATGACGTCCTACTTATCCACTGGGCTGGATAACAAATGCCGTTCCCCACTTTGTTCTGGACCAACAGGCATGGAAAGCACAGCCAGCCTGAGTGGTCACTATTTTGGGGTTGTCTTTGATGTGCCAAAGAAATGATGACACAGAAGCCTGGGGCCTGACTCTGGAGCCAAAAACTTGTTAGTGATTAGAGAGGGGACAATGGCCCTGTGGAGTTTCCCATTGTGTGTGTAGAGCTCAGAGCTGCCAATTCTCTGTCCTGGAGCTTTAAGAACAGGTAGAGCCCCTGAGCTGGCCCCCCAGGAAGCTGGTGTGTGCTAAGGGCCAGAAGCAGCCAAGTCCACCTCTCACCAGGGTCCAGTTAAGTTGTCTAGCCTGACAGCAACTCCTGCAAAGTGGTCCCCTGTGGGTATCCCTGCCCTGGGAATGGAGACAGGGCTGTGTTGTCCTTCCAGACCCAGGGCTGCAGACTGTCAAGCCATGGACCAGGTCCAGCCCCCAGACATGTTGGGTTGCGCCCTCATGGCATTTTTCAATTTGTGTTGGTTCCCAACCATTAACAATTGGGGGAGGGGTGTTTCATGTGAAAATCTAGATTTCTGGATTCTCTTAAAGAATTGGAAGATTTGGAAACACTAGGCTTACATTCACACAGTTGGCTGGAGTTGCAGAACCATGGCTGTCATGGACCAAGCACAGGCTCTGCAGTTCTTCCCGGTTCCGACCTCTCCCTGGGGGACACCACACCCAGCCAGGCCCGCAGGTTGTTTACCCAGCAGGCAGTGGAGTGATGTGGCTGGAAGTGTGGGTTTTGCAGTCATACTGTCTCCATTCAGATCTGGTTTCACCCTGCTGAGCAGTGCAGTCTTAGGCACATCACTTAATCTCTCGGTGCCTCAGTTGTCTCATCTGTACAGTGGAGATAATATTACAGTTTGCCTCAGAGTGGTGGTGTGCGAACTCACTGAGATTGAGTTGGAGTCACACATGGAAAGTACTTGTTTGTGGTGCTGTCAATGTGTCACTGTCCTGCTCTCCTAACCCCACATACATTACCTGCCTGGCCTCTACAGCCACTGGAGTTTAGAGTGAATTAGGCTGAGCCCCGGAGGTCAAGGATCTAGAGTCCTTATCTTTTCATTTCCACCCCTGGGCCTGGCACCCAGCAGACATGCACAGTGAGGGTGTGCTCAGTGACTGAATGAGAGTAGGGGAGGCAGTTTGCAGGGTGGTTTGGGGCAGAGGCTTGCCTGGCCCTGATTAGTTCTCTAGCTTCTGGGCACCTCAGTTTCCTTATCCGTATAAAGTGGCAATGACAGTGGTGTCCGTCACACAGAATGGGAAGGAATGTGTAGGGACTGTGTGTATCACTTGTCTTAGTTTGTGCAGGGTAGGTGTCAGTAAGGTGTTGGTGTCATCATCTGGTGTCTGTTCCTTCCTTTGGAGGTAAATGCTGAGATGTTTTACTTTCCACACTATTTTCCTTTACTGCCCTTATCTCCTCACTTTCTCCCTGTTCCTCTGCATTCAGAGTCTCACTTTGGAGACTAGCAGTCAAGGTGCTTTCAGCAGTAAGTGATGGGTCGCCCCCCTCAACTAGCTTAAGCAGAAAGGGGAGAGCTGGCCTGGGGTAATGAGAAAAGCCCAAAGGCAGGGCAGACCCTGGCTCTCTCTTCTGTAATTCTCTTAGCTCTGCTGTCCTCAAGTGGGCATCTGCCTTAGGCTAGCTCTCTCCTTGTAACCTAATGGTTCCAAGATGGTCATAAAGGCTCAACCTGGGTCTGCCTGTACCTGAAACAATTGTAGGGTCATGTTGATTGGCTTAGAACCATTAGGACCCACTCCTGGACTTGGCGATGAGGTCTCATCAGCCAAATTGCGGGACCGGTAGCTAGGTAGCCAATGGGCGACCTGAAGTTCTTTCCGAATCATAGTAGCTGAGGTGAGCCAGTGTTGCTTTGGAGGTTGCTTGCTCCTCTGGGGTCCCACGCAGGTCAGCAGAGACACCTGGGGCAGGCACCTTGGAGTGAGTGGTGCACCTTGGATCATATGTTGTTAATGCTAACTATAGGACGCTGGCATTAGAGTCACATCTCAGTAGAGCTGGAGGTCAGGTTGTTCCTCCTGAGACCAGGGACCACTGCCTTGTCAGGACCAGTGGCCATTCTTCTGTGCATGTGTGAGTGCACTAGTCCTCTGGAGACTGACACTCCTGTAGGCTTCTCAGCAGGCATCAATTGCCCTAGGTCTGTGGGCCCTGGAGTGACTGCATGCAACCTGGACAGCAGCTTGGGGACCAGGACCTCCCTGTAGCCATATACTTCTCCAGGGACAGCCGAGTGAGTGAGGCAGGCAGGGCCTGCTGAGTATAGACAGGTGGATTCATGTGAGACCTCCAAGCGCTGCTCTCGGCCCTTGGAGCCTGGAACTGTAAGAAATTGGGGGAAACAGGAACAGATGGCCCCTGTTTCTGTGCAAGTGCTCTTCAGCCAAGTGTGTGTATGTGTGTGTTTGTGCATGCACACACACACGTGTGGTTTCCAGGCACAGCTGACAGGGTGGGTTCTGGCTGCAGGCTACAGGATGTTGGATTGCATCCTGATTGTGTCACCCTTGGAAAAAGAGGATGAATAAACACATAGCCTTCTCTGCAAGCATAGCACGCCTTAAATTTTGGAGATTTTCAGTCTTGCCTGAAAAAAAAAGCTCCAGACTAACTGTTCTGTCTTCCATTTGGTCTTCAAGCGGCCATGAGCATGTGGAACAGGGACTAAATAATGAAGCTGTCTGTGAGGTGGGCAGATGCCCCCGATGTGGCAGCAGTTGCAGACCATGTTCAGTGATCTGTAAGGGGCTGTGCTGTCTGGCATGTTGGGCATAGTGGTGGGAGGATGGGAAGAATGGAAACCTGACCTCCCTCAGCCAGCAGCCAGCTTCAGGAAGAGTTGGGGAACCAGGATGCATGACCTCTAATAGTGCAAGGAAATGGGGTCACAGCTCAGTGAGGGGCCTGGAACGTAAATACTTAGGTGACAAGGCAGAGCAGGGAGAAGGCAGAGTGAGCTCTGGAGCCCAGGGAAGGGACCAGGCTTGAAAAGTGAATTCAGAGCTAACCAGCTGGCCCTGGGGCCATGCCTGTGAGGAAGGCCTCAGACCATCACAGCCTTGGACCTGACCCAGCACATCCTGTCTCCATTTAGTGTTTTTGATGTGGGCACCAGTGAGAGGAAGCTGCCTCTGGAGCCTTGTTGTTGGGTTATGTTTGCAGCCCTGAAGGGACCTGGGCTTGAGTGGGGAGGTTGTGACACAGTCCCCTGGGGCTAGGGGATAGTAAGAAAGGGATGAAAGAAAGGAGGTGCCATTGAGAGAGGGTTGTGGAGACAGCAGGTAACCCTGACTTGTTTGAGAAGATACTACAACTGCCCAGAGGGGCCCTGTGGGTCTAGACTCAAAAGCACACACTTGGGAGTCACTGATGCAGGGCTACACTGACAGAGCTGGGAGGTGAGCTTGGGGTGGGGAGATGGGCATGACTGGTGCCGAGGAGAAGGCTGGGGCTCTGGGTGGGAGGAGAGAATGGTCAGAAGGATTCATCCGGAGGCAACTACGGTGGCTGCAGAGAGGTCAGGGCGGACTCAGGTGCGGAGGAGATTGCTCTGCGGGAGGGCAGGGAGCCAGGACCTTGGCGCTGTGGCCCTGAGCCCCCTCTGCCCACTGTGCGTGTGTCCACACTGACATAAGGGCTGCCAGGTTCCGAATCAGCTGCTCCTGGAGCTGTCTGCAGTTGGGCCTCTTTCCTCCCCTCTGGAGCTCTGGGCAGAATGGCAGGATGAGACTCAGGTCCACTGCCCTTTTCTGTCCTTGCTTTTTCTAGCTGGCTTTCTAGCTCTTTCAGGGCAGAGGGGCTCAGGAATGGAAGAGGTGTGTTTCTAACCAGCATGGAGTTGTCTGGGGCCTGCCCTTGAGCGGGACCAAACCCAGAAAGGCTGAGCCTGGGAACCTTCCCTCAGAGGACAGCATTTCACCCCCATTCCCTGGGAGGCCAGAGAAACTATCCACACAGATTGGAGTCTGACCTTGACCTTCTGAGTTGGGCCCTGGTGGTTTCTTTTTATAGTGCTCCAGTGGCCCCAGCTCACTTGGGACCTGTGGCTTTCCTCTCTGCTTAGGCCAGGCCTTCACATTCTCATCCAGAATCCTCTAAACAGCCGGGGCTGGGGTGGGGGTGGGGGTGGGAGGGTGGCATAAGCCGGGGCCTGAGAGTCCCTAGAGAACGCCACTGAGGTAGGGAGGAGGAGGCCTCAGAGACCAGCCCTGAGACCCAATGGTGATTCTGAGTGAGCGCTGGCCCCTTTAGCAGGCCCATGTGTATACTCCATGCTTGGGTGCATGAGGAGCAAGAAGTGCATGTGGAGAACTGTGAGCTTAGCCAGATGTGGGAGGTCCCCCTGACAGCACGAATGTGAGGGGATCAGGCCAGACCAGTGTCTGCTTGAGTCCTGCTTCATTAGGAAGTTCTGGGAGGTCTGGGAGGGGCTGCAGGGATGTAATACTCCCCAGTCTTGTCCTCTTGAAATCTCTATTTAAGATCCAGGGACCTTTGGGAGCTTCTTCCTGGGCAGGAGGTCAGGTGTGCCCCCAGGGGCAGCAGCCCTAGGTCCTGGGACCGTCTGTGTCTGGAGATACCACTGGCCGGGTGGAGCAGAGCCATGGGTGGAAGGGCCTTTTCCCTGATAGAATCAGGGGCCCTGAGGCTCAACGGGCTCTCTGTGGAAACCTGGCCTGGAGTTGGAGCTCAGGTACACACATGTTGTGTCCTGAGATTTGCTGAGAACTCGGGCAAGGGAGCTGGAGCAGTTCACTCAGATTTAGCCTATCCCCCTACTCGGCCCCTCTGACCCAGTGGGCTCACAGCCCTGAGCTATTTCTCTCTTGGCAGAATGTGGAGCAGAAGCCCCGGAGCCTCTCCCTGGGCGGCCACGTGGGCTTCGACAGCCTCCCAGACCAGCTGGTCAGCAAGTCGGTCACACAGGGCTTCAGCTTCAACATCCTCTGTGTGGGTGAGTGTCGAGGCCTGCCCAGGGGACAGTGGCACGCAGAGGGCAGATGAGGGCCTTCTGAGAAATGTAGTGCTGTGGCCCCGGCCACCTGCCCAGGTGCAGGGACCTCCCAGACAGTAAAACTTTGGGGGCCAAATTGAGACTTGGTTGGTGTCTCTGCCAGGCCCTGGCTCCAGCTCAGAGTTGCCTTGAAGAATAAACAAGATTAGGCATGTAAAAGTGCTTTGTAAACTGAGTGTTTATCACAGAGGTTTAGATTAATTTGTTTATTTAAAAACATTTACTGTTGTTCTTCCTGTGTGTCAGGGACACTATGGTAAACAAAACTGCCCCTCTATTACAGTGCCATGTAGTAGGAGCTCCAGTGCATGTCTGAACAAATAGAGCCCCAAACAGGGAGGTTCCATGTGCCTCAGGGCCTGGGGCTCCCAGAGCGCACGAAGAGCTCTGCCAGACCCTCTGCAGGTCTCCAAGCCCTGCCATCTGCCAGGCTGGAGGCACCTCTGGGGAAGCCGCCTATCTTACCTTCCCCCACTGCCCCCCAGTTAAAGCTACATGGAGCTGGGGCCACCTGGGGCAGGTGGGCTGAGCCCCTGGTGGCTTCAGACGCTGGCCCTGCTGGCCCCAGGAGGGATGGCATGCACAACCGGTGACTGGGTGTCATTGAGGCCAGTGTCCGTTGGTGTCTCACAGTGGCCTGGCTCTGCCTCTTCCCCACTCCCTAAGGGAACATCTTACACACCCCACAAAGCCACGTCTTATGTCCAAGTCAGCCTTTTGGCTCTTTCTTCCATTCATTTTTTCTGAGGCCACTAAGAAGGGATGGTTCGTTGGAATGGGGACAGTGAGGGATGGAGTTGGAGGCCTGCCCTCCCTCATGTATGGAGGCTGGGGTGCCTGAGTCCCCCCTGACTAGCCAAAAGCCAGGGACAGCTCTGGTCCCAACCTTTGACACCCCCTCTCCTCCATCCCCTGCTCCCCAGGGGAGACTGGCATTGGTAAGTCCACACTGATGAACACGCTCTTCAACACCACCTTTGAGACTGAGGAAGCCAGTCACCATGAGGAGCGTGTGCGCCTGCAGCCCCAGACCTACGACCTCCAGGAGAGTAGTGTGCAGCTCAAGCTGACCATCGTGGACGCTGTGGGCTTCGGGGATCAGATCAATAAGGATGAGAGGCAAGAGGCGGGAAGGGCCCCATCTTACCCATGTTGGCCTGGGTTCTAAAGCTTGCCTGAGCACTCCTTACTCCAAGCTGCTCCCATGTGAATAACCAAGCTCCACATCATGGGGGATAAAGGAGAGCCTCTTGGGGAATATCTGAGGTCCTGAGGCCCCCACTGGGGGTCAGAGAATGGGTCAGCCATTTGCACCCAGACAGGGACCCCCAGGTAGAAGCTGCTTGTTCCTCTAGAGAGACAGCTCGTGGGCAGCCATGCTGCCTGCCTTCTGGGTGATGGAGCTGTCTGCAGTTACAGGCCTATAGTCGACTACATCGATGCGCAGTTTGAAAACTACCTGCAGGAAGAGCTGAAGATCCGACGCTCACTCTTTGATTACCATGACACAAGGATCCATGTTTGTCTCTACTTCATCACGCCCACAGGGCACTCCCTGAAGTCCCTGGATCTGGTGACCATGAAGAAACTAGACAGCAAGGTATGGCCCTTCCCCTCAGCTCGCTACATGGGCTCCACAGTCTCCACTGAGCGGGTGGCTGCAGGGTGACTGTCCACAGTGGTCAGGGCCTCTGCTGCTTGGGGGCTTGCAGACAGCCCCCTGGCTTGGTCCTCTGTATTTTCTCGTGCATCTGTTCCTACTGCTCTTTCTCCAGAGCTCTGTCCCCGAGCCCCTTCCTTCCAGCTGAGTTGATTCTTATTCTCAGGACAAAGCTGAGTATGCCCAGGGGACTCATTTTGGGGCAGGATTGTGGTTTGAAGGAACCAGGGCAGTAGGAAGCACTGCACCCAACTTTTAAAACTCATCAGAATGGCCCAGGTGGCTGGGTTCAGGCTGGAACTACCCCTGGGAGCAGTGCCATCTCTCTGGCTTCCTGCCTCTCTGCCCAGGCATGTGACCCTGGCAGGGCTGCTTACAGTTAGGGAGCAACTAACCTGCTGCCCCTTCTCCTCTGATCCTGGCAGGTGAATATTATTCCCATCATTGCTAAGGCTGACACCATCTCCAAGAGTGAGCTTCACAAGTTCAAGATCAAGATCATGGGCGAGCTGGTCAGCAATGGGGTCCAGATCTACCAGTTTCCCACTGATGACGAGGCTGCTGCAGAGATTAATGCAGTCATGAATGTGAGCATTGGGCAAGGGTATTGGGCTTTGGGGCCATAGGGCTTGGAGCAGGCCCAGATCTCTGACAGCCCCGGGAGACTCTTGTTCCCCATGATTCCAGCCTTAGCTTCTCCAGGGAAAACGAGCGGGCATCCAGGAGCCAGCTAGTCCTGTGTCCTGTGGAGAGGGGACAGGAAGAATCGGGTTTTGGGCTGGTACTGGGGCTTCCCCAGGTTTAAGTTTCACAAGATATGGACCTGAAACCTGTATCAATGAGTAGGCAGGATGCCAGGCCTTGGGAACTTGGAGGACGGCCAGGCCCACAGGGAGCCCAAGGGCTGCAAGAATACCCTAGAACACGAGAAAGGGGGGTGTGGGTTTAGCCCACTCCCCTATTTGGAGGCTCTAAGACACTTCTCCAGAAGAGAGCCAGGAGGCAAGCATGTGGTTAGGCCTTGTTCAGGTCTAGGCAACCCTGGGTATTGTCCTGGGTCCCCAGGCAGCGTGAGATGGTCTGTCCATTAGTCTGTCAGCTTGCTGCTCATGCATACTTGGGCCCCTTTGCAGGCACACCTGCCCTTTGCCGTGGTGGGCAGCACCGAGGAGGTGAAGGTGGGGAACAAACTGGTCCGGGCACGGCAGTATCCTTGGGGAGTGGTGCAGGGTGAGTGTCGTGGGGAGAACACATCCCCAGCTGGGGACCCAAACTTAGTCCCTCATCCTGCCTTGCTTCCTGCAGCCCCTGTCCTGTGTGCTCTCTGTTGCCTGTCCTGCCTCTGAAGTGTGCCCCTACCACTCTGACCACTGTCCTGTGCCCTATCCTCCCTGTGCCCATCTGTGTGCTGCCTGAGCGCCCTGGGTCCTCTGCTTTCAGTGGAGAATGAAAATCATTGTGACTTCGTGAAGCTCCGAGAGATGTTGATCCGGGTGAACATGGAGGACCTCCGAGAGCAAACCCACAGTCGGCACTATGAGCTCTACCGGCGCTGCAAGTTGGAGGAGATGGGCTTCCAGGACAGCGATGGGGACAGCCAGCCCTTCAGGTGACAGCCTGCATAGGAGGGACCCTGTCCTCACAGCCACTGCCAGACTTGCCATGCTGGTATCTGCTTCTGGGCTTTTGCTTTTGTCATCATTTTGCTTTTATTTATTTGCTTATTTTATTGGAATAAAGTTGATATACAATATTATATTGGTTTCAGATGTTCAGCATAGTGTAACTATGTACATTACTAGATGCTTACCACAGTAAGTAGTTAGTTACCCCATTACCATACCAAGATATCACAATATTATTGGTTATATTCTCTGTGTTGTACTTCCATTCCTAAGTCTAACTTATTTTACAGTTTTTAGTTTGTACCTTTTTATCCCCTTCACCTATTTTATCCATCTCACTACCCCCTTCCCTGTGGCAACCAACAGTCTGTTATCTATATACATAGGTCTAGTTCTTTTTTGTTTGTTTCTTTTGTTTTTTAGATTGCACTTTTACATGAAATCATATGGTATTTGTTTTTCTCTGCCTGGCTTATTTAACTTAACATGATACCCTCTAGGTCTATCCATGTTGTTGCAAATGGCAAGGTTTTTATGGATGAGTTTATTATGGCTTCTTTATTTTGAATAATGAATAGGATTCCATTGTGTATATGCACCAAATCTTTTTTATCCATTCATCTGTGATGGACACTTTGGTTGCTTCCGTATCTTCGCTATTGTAAATAGTGCTGCAATGAACATAGGTTTGCACAAATCCTTTCAAATCAGTGATTTTGTTGTCTTCAGTTAAATTCCCTGAAGTGTAATTGCTAGGTCACATGGTATTTCTTTTTTTTAAAACTTTTTATTTATTTATTAATTTATTTTTATTTTTTTATTTTTATAATTTATTTTGGTATCATTAATCTACAATTACATGTGCAATATTATGGTTATTAAACTACTACCCCCTTCATCAGGTCCCCCCCACCAACCCCATTACAGTCGCTGTCCATCAGCGTAGTGAGATGCTATAGAATCACTCCTTGTCTTCTCTGAGTTGTACAGCCCTCCCGTGCCCCCCCAACATTACATCTGCTAATCTTAATGCCCCTTTTTCCCTCTTATCCCTCCCTTCCCACCCATTTTCCCCAGTCCCTTTCCCTTTGGTAACTATTAGTCCGTTCTTGGGTTCTGTGAGTCTGCTGCTGTTTTGTTCCTTCAGTATTTTTTCTTTGTTCCTATACTCCACATATGAGTGAAATCATTTGATACTTGTCTTTTTCGGCTTGGCTTATTTCACTGAGCATAATACCCTCTAGCTCCATCCATGTTGTTGCAAATGGTAGGATTTGTTTTCTTCTTATGGCTGCATAATATTCCATTGTGTATATGTACCACATCTTCTTTATCCATTCATCTACTGATGGACACTTAGGTTGCTTCCATTTCTTGGCTATTGTAAATAGTGCTGCAATAAACATAGGGGGTGCATCTGTCCTTTTCAAATTGGGCTGCTGCATTCTTAGGGTAAATTCCTAGGAGTGGAATTCCTGGGTCAAATGGTATTTCTATTTTGAGTTTTTTGAGGAACCTCCATACTGCTTTCCACAATGGTTGAACTAATTTGCAGTCCCACCAGCAGTGTAGGAGGGTTCCCTTTTCTCCACATCCTCGCCAACATTTGTTGTTGTTTGTGTTTTGGATGTTGGCCATCCTCACTGGTGTGAGGTGATATCTCATTGTGGTTTTAATCTGCATTTCTCTGATGATTAGCGATGTGGAGCATCTTTTCATGTGTCTGTTGGCTGTTTGTATGTCTTTTTTGGAAAAATGTCTGTTTAGGTTCTCTGTCCATTTTTTAATTGGATTATATTTTTAGTGTTGAGTTGTATGCGTTCTTTATATATTTTGGATATTAGCCCCTTATCAGAGATACGATTTGCAAATATGATTCTCCCATTCAGTAGGTCACCTTTTTATTTTGTTGAGGGTTTTCTTTGCTGTGCAGAAGCCTTTTAGTCTGATGCAGTCCCACTTACTTTTGCTTTTGTTTCCCTTTTCTGGTAAGATGTTTCCAGAAAGAAATTTCTCATGCTGATGTTTGCTTCTGGGGTCTTGTGAGCCAGGGAGAGAAGCAGTGGGACTCCAGCAGTCTCTGAGGCCTGGTGCCCGCAGGATTCTGCTTCTCTGGCTCCGCCCACCCCTTCCCAGTGTGATCCCAGCCTTGGCCTCTTTTCCCTGGGTCTCCACAGCCTCCAGGAGACATATGAGGCCAAGAGGAAGGAGTTCCTGAGTGAGCTGCAGAGGAAGGAGGAAGAGATGAGGCAGATGTTTGTCAACAAAGTGAAGGAGACAGAGCTGGAGCTGAAGGAGAAGGAAAGGGAGGTGTGTCGGGCTTGGGGTTGTGGCGAGGCTGGTGAGGGAGAGTGGCCGGCCGGGGGTGGGAGGTGGCTTTCTGGCCCCCACCAAAGCCTGCGCTCCCCCACCTTCTGCTCCAGCTCCATGAGAAGTTTGAGCATCTGAAGCGGATCCACCAGGAAGAGAAGCGCAAGGTGGAGGAAAAACGCCGGGAGCTGGAGGAGGAGACCGGTGCCTTCAACCGCAGGAAGGCAGCTGTGGAGGCCCTGCAGTCGCAGGCCTTGCACGCCACCTCGCAGCAGCCTCTGAGGAAGGACAAGGACAAGAAGAAGTAGGTGGTGGGCTGCTTGCCCCGCACTGGCTCTCGCTCTGTCCCGGGCGCTGCCTCTGTCCAGCCCTCCTTTCCTATGTATCTGCTTTTCTTCTCACTCCCTCATTGTTTCATTTTTCTCTCTTGTTTCACTTGCTTTCCCACCTCATTCTTGCTCCCCTTTCTTTTTTTCTCACTAATGGTCTTGACACTTGAAGATACCAAGCATCCATGTACTTTCCCTCTTGCCCATGGGCAGCACCCAGTCCCTCCCCATCTCTCTGTGTCCCTCTCCCTCTTCCTCTTCCTCTCTCCCCTTCTCTTCTCTTTCTCTCCCTTTTCCTGCAGCCCCATCAGAGCTGGGTGGTGAAGGCTGGGCCACACAGGTAGGAAGTGGCCCCCAGGAGGGTACAGGGCTCTTGGGGAAGGTCTCTCATGCTAGGAGAGGGTCAGGGCCTAGGAATGTCAGCATTTCCAGACAGATTCTAAAAGCTCGTGTGGTTTCTGTTTGGGCAGCTGTGGTGCTGCAACCCCGTCCATCTCTGAGGTGATAGATGTGGGACCCCTGTTGGCTGACAGGTGGTGATTGAGAACAGTGGAGACAGCCCAGCCAGACCTGGCCCCCTGGACGCTATGATCACTACCCAGCTGAAGGAAGACAGCAGCTCCGCGTCAGGGCTCTGTGAGTCCTGCTTGAGAGAGGGGCTCCCCCTCAAGTAGAGGCTGGAATTGTCCTCTGGAGAGTAAACTCGGAGGAGAAAGAATGGGGGTTTGGCAAGGAGGCCTTTCCCAACCTGCAGGAATGTAATCAACTTATTGGCCAAGTGGGGGAGACTCTGAGACACTTCTCAGGGCATTTTTCATAGCCTGTTTTCCACTCTCAGCTGGAGTCCAGAAGCCTGGGTCCTGGGATCTCCCTCTCCCAGCCTACCTCATTCAGTATCCCACACCACATCACCCTATGGGGATCTTGTCTGCCCCTGTTCTCCCTGCCCCCGGCCTGTGTCAGGTGCCTGCCTTTCTTGCCAACATAGGAACTGAGCAGGTATACCCATCTTGGCCCTCATTCTTGGGCTCCCTGGAGTCCCATCTCCTCCTGGAGTGTTTGAGAATGTGTACGTCTAGAGCCTTCCTTCCTCGGTGGCATGGAGCCTATGGTTAGGGCCGTGCAGTGCATAGAGAGCTCTGGCCCTGGGGTGCTGTTCCTGGCATCAGCACACCCCCTCCCGCCATTACTGCATTCCCAGCACGCACACATCCGTGCACACACACCCACATGTGCACATACTGTCTTACTCTCTCTTCTGCACATCACATACACAGACTCAGGAGCCTGTCAGCCATCACACACAGTCCCCAAGGTATACATGCAGAGAGGCACAGACACATCTGAGGAAAAGAAACTTCAAGAGCTTCTCCTTAGAGGAGGCCAGGAGAACAAGGCCAGGCATTTAGGTATCAGGTGCCAGTCCCCATTCCTAGGGCCTGTCCTCTGCTTTGGGACAAACCCTCCTCTTCCCTTCCTATAGTCTCCGCCATCCTGCTGCCTGGTGGCCCCACCCCAGCAGCTGGCACTGCTGGGACAGATGAGCCCCTGCCTGTCCCCAGGAAGGACCCCAGAACCACACTCCCCTCAGCCATGTGAATGTCTCCTCTGCTTTGCATGGCTTCCAGCCCTGGTCCCACATCTGGCTTTCGGCTCCGTGAGCGTGGGCCTCCGTGAGCATGGGCCTCTGTGAGCGTGGGCCTCCGTGAGCGTGGGCCTCATGGCCTCCATGAGCGTGGGCCTCCGTGAGCGTGGGCCTCTGTGAATTGGAACCTGCGCGGGTTTCAAGCTAGTGGCTCAGAAATCTGATTCTTCTGGACGAGGGTGTGCAGATGGGTGACCCAGGTGCTGGCACCCAAAGTGACTTTGCCCTGCTCCCTGCCAGCTGGAGTCAAGCCATTTTGTCAAAGACAAGGCAGGCAGAGTCCCCTAGAAAATAAGCTTTGGAGAAACCACTCAGAAACTGAAGACAAGGACCTGTGGGCAAGTCAGAGTCTGAGGGCTGGTGGGTGGAGTGCAGACCGGCTCCAAGGGCACCATCTCAACCCCCGGGGTTGGGGGGACTCATCACTGGTGTCAGGTCTCCCTGCTTTTCCCTTGTGGCCTGAGCCTGGACCACAGGTTGTTTCTGTTTGCTGGACATGCCAGAAAGCTTCAGTCAGTTTGACCTCTAGAAGAGAGACCTCCTCTCCCGTGCTGGCCTGTGGAGGCCAGGAGTGGGGTTGGGGGTGTGTTGGGAGTGCATTTTGGTGGGTGTGGGGGGTGGGGTGTCTCATAATCATTTAGTTGAATGGCTTTGATTGGTTGTACTTACTCTTCAAATTTTAATTCACTTTTGCAAAATTACTTCCCAGTCAGATCTTGACCCTCAGCCTGGGATGCCACAAATTGAAGCAAATTCTCTGCTTTGCTGATCACAAATGCCAAACTGACTGCTCTTTCCCCGTGTCCACCTTGCTCTCTTGGCTTCTGTTTGATTTGGTTGTCTGTGTATCTTTTAATGTGTCTGTTTTTGTTTTGTTTGTTTCATTTTTATTTTTCAGTTAACGCACGCACAGACTTACATGTCAAGAGCGGACTTTAGCCTTTCATGTGTTAAGTCGCTTGAGTTACACCTTGTGACCCCTCTCCCATAGCATGGTGTGAGGATGGACCGGGAGCCGGTACAGACTCCAGTGTTTACAGCCTTGCTTTGTCCCCCCCACCCCCACCCCAGGCTGCCCCAGGCCTGGGGACCACTCCTCTCTATGCGAACACAACAAGGCCATGAATGCTGCAATCCAAAACTGACAAGGTTTATTTCTTTCAGAGCCAGTGGCTGGTCTTCCATTTACAGTGTCACTATTCCTTGATGGAGCGGCTTTGTGCCACTCTAGCGAAGGCCCCGGCCAGCGATGCTCAGCCTAGTCGTTCAGCATCAAGATGGCAACTCATGCAGCGCCCTAGGTGTGGTCTGGTAGACAGGCTGCAAAATTTGCCCAATTCCCCTTCTTTCTAATTTTTCTAACCTAGAGCTTTTAATTTCAATAACTTTTAAAACACTCCTCTAAATTTTTATTTTGGCACGAGCATAAAGACAAATAATAGACTCTTCCGTTATTTTCATAAGTAACATGATTCCCTGATTTTTAAAAACTAAAAATATCTCTAAACCATTCATATGTATAAAAAGTATCCCTATAACATATAGGGAGAGGTGGGTAATAAAATCCTGTAATGACAGTGTTTGGAATTTCTTTACGGATGAAAGTGGAACGTGAACAAGATCACATCTAGCGTTTTTACTGTGAATGTAAATGGAACGGCAGCCCAGAGCCGCTGTCTGTGTGCCCTGGAGGTGCTACCTGTATGTAAATGGGGACCAGTGCCACACGAGTCTGTTACCGGTTTGTCTCCAGCTAAGACTCCCCCAAACCGATCCTGCATATTCCAAATGCAAAGAATGCTCAGCCAGGAAAAGGTTTTTATCTCAAGCTTATTGTTTCCTTTTTCCTGGCTGAGTTCACAGGGCAGAGAGGAAGGTGTCTGGTGTATGTGGACAATTTAAGAAAAAACTACCAGCAAAGGAGCTTTTGCCCTCTTCAGAGGAACATTTTAACAAAGTACTAGCAGCACTGATTTTTCTGTGTTCCTGTTGGCTTGGAAATCATTGAGAGTGTCAGGGTTGAAAATCTGGCCTGATAAAATGGGAGACAAAAAATGGATAGATGAAAGGATTTTATCTAATGTTGATTTTACTCATCACCCAGAGTAATGCGCAGCCCTACCCTCAAGGAGCTCACCGTCTAGCGCACTGCCTTGTCGGGAGCGTTAGGAAGCTGCGCTAATTTATTGCTGGATTGGTGGTTTGTTTTTCGTGTGTTCATCTTCCCTCCCATCACCATTTCCCCCTTTCTGCCTTGGCCTGCTTTGTTGATTTCCACGATGATGTGCTGCCTTCCCCCCACCCTCCTGAGACAGTGCTCCATTCCGAGTGGGGTGGAGGGGTGAGCTGTTTGTGTCCACTAAGGCACAGCCAGAAACAGGCAGCCTTTTTCTCCTCACCAGGAGCACATTAGGTTTTATTGATACTCAAAGTGAAAATTCTCCAAGTATTAATGCCATGAACAGGGTGTGGATCCAGATTTTGAGGGGCTAGAAGCTTGAACTAGGTGAGAAGGCTTCTTCAAGAAAAAGAGCATGAATATAAAATCAGGTACGGGCCTTAGAAGGGGCCCTGAGAACTAAGCTTCATTAGCGTCACAGGAAGTTCACCTCTGATTGTGACCAATATGGGATGCTTCAATGTGGGTATCCACAAGGGTAAATCAGCATATCTAAGGCAGGTGTGGACTGTTAGTGGCTTAACTCTGGGTAATTATGTCTGAAAGTACCTTCATTTGGGCTGAAGTATGACCTTTAAGGTAGCTGCTGTCACCAAACGTTTTTCTGAAGATGAGGCTCGTGGGCCTAGCAGGTTCACTGGTTATATAAGAAGTGAGGACTCTGGACCACTCTGAGGACTCTGGGGTCTGCCACCTGACCACCCAGCCTGCAGGCTGCACCCAGGCACAGGGAAGGCCAGAATCATTGGTTACCTGCCTGCAGGCCTAAGGCTTCCAAGCATCTCTGGGGAGACCTGTCACTGTTACATTTTCTGGGGTCTGTGCTGCCCCCTACAGGTCCCATCAGCTTTAGTGAGCCTCTGTGCTTTTGTGCCCATGCTGTTGTGTTTGGGATTTAGTCATCTTTAGCTGAGACCAAAATAATCCAAAAATGGTGCACAAGATGAGCTTAAAACTTGCCATTATTTAACAAGCTACCCCTTGTAGAATGTCACCCCTGTCTGGCAGGATCTGATTTGCTCCTCCTCTCCTTCTCAGTATCATCTGTTAGTATTATTGCAGCTGTCAGTGGGATCTTGCTGGTATTTACTATCATGCCTTTCTTGAACCAAGTTGGTTTTGGGTAGATTCACCATATAATTTATTGTCCAAACTGAGATTTTTGAGAGTGAAAGGAGATGCTGTTAATATTTATGCCAGGTCAACAGGCATTAGCCAGAAGTGTCTCAGGCACACTGGGACGTATGGTCACTCAGTTATAAGTCACCTGAGTCTGGGTGGTTCGTGACTGTGCAGCCTGACTACATGTTTGTGCGTGTCTGTGTGTGCGTTCCCTGTTACATGGGACTCGTATTACTGGGTAAGAGCCCCGAGGGACATGTGGCTTGCTAGTCTGTTACATTAACATGCTTTTCTAAAACTGCTTCACTTGGTAATTCATTTACTCCTTCATTCATTGACTGTTTTTGTTCCTTTCCATTCACTTTGTACTTTTTTTTTCATTAAATTTTGCATTTATTTTGAGTTTTTGTGGTGTCTTTTTTGGGCAGCAGCTTTTCTGATTTAACAAGTTTGCTAGCCTGTTAATCTGCTACAGTGTGGTAAAATATAGCTTGTTTTCTGTGAACTTTGTGGGGTTGATCAACTTCTATAGGAATTATATTTCAATAGTTAATACTGCTAAGGGCATCTGTGAAAGGCTCTTGAATGGGTGTGGGGCGGAGGAGTCCTAGTTAGGAAAGAGAAGATGCAGCCTGTGGTCCATGAGTCTTTATCGAGCATCTGGGTGCAGAACAAGACAGAGGCAAACCCTGCCCTTGAAGAGTTTATATCCTCGTGGAGGAGGCCTGACACAGGACAACTAACACTTTTCTTCCTGTCTGCCAGGCATTGCTCTAAAATGCATTACATGTATTCATTCATCTAATCTTCACAATAATCCTGTAGTTACCATTTTCTCCATTTTATAGGCAAGACACAGAGAGGTTAAGTAATTACCCAGGTCAGGAAAAGGCTTTTATCTCAAGTTAGTAACTGGCGGAATTGGCATCGGAATATTGGTAGTC
This sequence comes from Smutsia gigantea, assembly GCA_032199065.1. Classification (NCBI taxonomy): domain Eukaryota; kingdom Metazoa; phylum Chordata; class Mammalia; order Pholidota; family Manidae; genus Smutsia; species Smutsia gigantea. The sequence goes on from JAVSCE010015980.1 coordinate 25,049, forward strand.
TGTACCCTTAATTGCTGAGCTACAAGCTGCTCCTTGGCAATGCAATGAGATGGAATAACAGTGGGAATGTAGCCAGTACTAAAGTGAGCAGTCTGACAGTGGGGGTTGGTGGATCTGAGATGGTTTTGTAGAGGTGAGATGCCCTGGAAGGTGTGCCAATATTTGGTTGAGGAAAGGCAGACTGGTGGTTGAAAGAAGCGATAACAAGCTCAAGGTCCATTTATCGAGGAGCTTTCTCTATTGGGCATTAGGCTAATTTCTGGGAAATCCAAAATGAGGAGATGGGGACTAAGGTCAGGAAGCTGACAGTCTAGCAGAGAGACTGGTATGGAAACACCCATCAACTCTACCCATGGGGAAGCAGATAGCAGGGAGGCAAAGCCTTTACTGAGTTTTGAAGGCAGAAACTTCAGGACACCAGGGGAAGGGCCTCATTGATAGAGGGGATAACATTCTACAGCTCGGCTCACCCACTTAGAAGAATATTCGGACAAGTTTAAGAAAGGCCTGTGATGCTTATTACCTTGCTCTTTCCTTAGTCCATCTGCCTCTGAGCCTTCTCTCATCTCCATTTTCTGCAGCTGAGTCCTTCACCAATCCTTCTGTAGGTAGGGCCAAATGAAAAGGGTTTGTTTCCATATTTCTCCCACTACAGTGTTCCCCAATCTTTGAGTGGTTATGAACTCCTAATCTCAGAAGAAAAATGTTTGAGGGGCATAGGATGGGACCTAGGATCCCAGGGCAAGCTTGAATAGCATAAAAACTTTTTGAAAAGCCTCACAAGTGGTGCTTTGGCAGTACAGAAGTTGTCTTCCCCAAGAAAATACTACTTCCAGAAAAATGGGGTAGTAAGACCGTCCCTTCCCCTTGTACTGGGGGGTCACAGGTCTACATGATCTTCTCTTCAAGAGATATAGAGTTGGATTAGCTTTGGGGACTGTGTGTATATCCAGGCGGCCTGGTTAAGAGGTCCAGATACCTCTCAGCAGTTTCCCAAAGTCAGAGACAGCCTGAGCTGGTGTGGGCCCTCAGGATGAGCCCCTACCCCACCCACCGTAGTGCCCACTCACAGTGCAAGGAGGGAGGCAGAGGACAGTCATGGCCACTGGTGAGAGCCGTGGCCATCAGCAGCATGCCACCCCTCAGTATCTCCATCTGTGCCAGACTAGAGGACAGTTATTAATAGGACCCAGAAGATGTATTCCAAGTGTATCTGACTCTTATCGAGCCTAAATGCATGGTATCCAATACATGTAAAATTAGATTCAGACAGGATTGAAAGGAATTAAAGCTTATTTTTACAAAAGCTCCAACAAGAAAATCTGTCAAGAAAAGGTAGAGGTCTGTACTGACTACAGTACAGATAGTTACAGTGTATCTGGTCCTTGATCACTCTACCTAGTAATAGATCATACTCCCCATGGCTTTGCACATTTACAAAAGGCTATTCACAGTGGAAAGACTTCACAATCACCTCTACAAGTGTGTCTCAGTCATTTGTATCCCCAACCCTACCTATGCAGCTCCAGCTGGCATCTCCACCATCTCTGCCCACGGGACTCCACTGCTTAGAGAATGGCTCTGTAATGTCACAGCTCCAGAGAAGCAGCTGGCTTCTCCCCCACAGCCCCGCTAGTGAGGACCTCCTCCCTCCTGGCAGCACCGTGGCTGGAGCAGGCTTAACAACAGAATCTGCTCAGACCAATCGACAACTCTCAGAACTGCACCTCCCCATCACAGGGCCCACCTTGTAAGATTCTTTAGCATAAAAACTCCTCTAGTTAAGCTAATAAACTACTTTGCTTAATAGTAACAAAGGAAAAATACATGTAAAGCTTGATCAAGGTACTGTCCATTAAATGAAGCATACTTCATAAATCAGTCCTGGTAATGAAAGGACGTAAGTCATGGCCAAGTCCGAGTAAATGCATCTGGAAAGACTCCCCCATTTTTGCAGTGGCTGGCAAGGTAGTTGGGACTTAAAGTGCTACCCATGTGCTTGGTAGAAGCCCAGGAACCTGGAAGGACTTAGCCAGCTCTGATGGTGGGTGGAGCAGCGAGAACTGGTCAGCCAGGACCAGCCTGGCCCTTTGGCCCTGAGCAAGGTCTACCTCTGACCTCATACTCCAGCTCTGTTTGGGGCCGACCCTAGCTCTTGCTCGAGAAGGAAAGCCAAGCTGCAGTATAGGCGCTGATTCATTTTCCCTGGTCTCAGGCCCAGGGGAGAGAGGGAGGCAGGGTCTGTCAGATTACCCTTCCCTCTAGTGACCTGCCTTTTTCTCTTATTTTCTTCTAAAGACTCAGGGACTTTTTCTCAGTTGCTTTTCCAGGGGCCTCTTCCCTTCTTGTTACGGAATCCATAAAACCTAGAATTTAGAGGCATCCAAGCAAGGACAGGTTGATATTACACTCTTAAGGGCAGTGGAGTAGAGTACAGAAGTTGGCAGGTGAAACAGAAAGTTGTCCCTGTGCAGGAGGAGGACTAAAAACTTCTCAGCTGCTGCTTCACCAGTTCCTTGCAGCAGCTCAGCTGCTCAATAGTGAGCTGTAATTAAAATAGAATGGTCATCCTCAAAGCAGAACAATTTCACATTCTATGTAATGAGCAATCAAGTGCCAAAATGTTAACATGGAGCTATTTCAGGAAGGTCCAACTACCCAACTTAAGAGCATTAACCCCACCATCCCAGGAACATCCGTCTCCAACTTCAGTAAAAACTGCCATTATCTAACTACGCATTCCATCTTACCTTGTCCATTCTGAGGGATGATGACCCCTCAGTGCCTGCCTCATGGCACCCCAGTGCCGGGTACCCTATACTCATATAGAGGATAAGGGTCTGAAATTTACACTCCACAATATTCAGCTCAGAGTTGCTTCCTCCCGAGCTGGACATAGCGCCCCCCACCCCCCATCCTCCTGGCTATAAGGGCTGCCCCTGAGATCAGGCTTCTCTCACTGTCAGAGAAACCCACTCCAACGGTCCCGTGAAGGGAACACGGGCCCTACTCAAGTCCAGAGGGTATGCCAAGTGTGGAAAGCCTAGCCCTTGGGTAGACTCTCCACAGAGTAATCTTGGCCAGAGCATCTTCTGGAACCTACAAGGGCCAAGAAGGGCTGTGGAAACCCTTTTGAGAGCAGAGTACATCAGCTGAAGGGGCAAAATGGAGAGCCTGGTCTGGGGCAAAGTTGATGTCTACCTGTGCTTTCTTTAGCAGATCAGATATAGGAGTACACCAGTCGGGTGTGAGTCTCTCCAGCTCTAAGGTGATGATGGCCAAGGCCAGTGTGGAGCCCTTGAACTGCGGCAGCTGGTGGCCCGCCATACAGTGCTGCGGCTGCCTGGTCAGGGATGCGACGTGGAGGGAAGGATTCCTCTGAGGGAACAGCTCCACCACATGGGGCCAGCCCAGGACCACCACAGTGTGGAACTGGAGACCATGGTTTTTAATGTGAGAACAGAAAACCCCATACTTTTCATATACTAATGACCAAAAGTGCAAACAATTTAAATTCCCATCAGGGAACATCAAAAGTTGCCCAACCCTTTTCATTCCCATCCAGGGTCCGACAAGGGGCTTGAGGCTTAATACCCATTTTGTGGCCAAATGAGCATCAGCTGTGAAGAAAAAAGTCTGCTTTGTGACATGGTCATTGTGAGCTTAAAGCACCCAGATAACAATGTTTCAATTCTGAAAAATAGAAGCATACTATTCAAGATTAAAGTAGAAAAGTTACTTGTATCTACTTGGCAGGAGAAGAAACTCAGTGGCCAGTTTGCATAAAGAAACAGCTGTTAGTGATTTAATCTTCATGCTTCCTAACAAACCAAAATCCTATGACATTTCCACATTGCATAATTTTGCCTTACTAACAAAATCAGATCCTTAAGGACGCCCATCATTCCCTAATATGATATTTTTTAAGTGCCAGATCAATATGGTCTAAAGCCTCAATAAGGATTGTGTGTAGGTGAATAAAGACAGCTAAGTGAATGTGTGTAAAGTGTAGCAAAAACAGACAGCTTTTTATGTACAGTATTCATAGAATGGAAAGTTAAATATTTTTGCAGTGTATATTTAAAAGAGAAACCATAATAGTGCCGTCTAAAAATTCTTTGTAAAGCTAATTTAATGTCTTTTAGAAGTGGGAGTCTGGTGGAACTGTGTTGGATTTAAGATATATTTCCAATCCTCTGTGTGTCGTGAGCCCTGTGGGTCACCTCACTGTGGTACATGTGCAAGGATGTGTGCACGCCTGTGCCTTGCCGTCCTATGTTCTGAACAGCTGTTCCAAAGGCACAAATGAGTCTGGGGTAGACTCTGCAAACTCCTCGTACTTACTATGGTCAAGAAGTCCAGCTGTGTCCCCATATAGAGGTCCCAGTGCAGTTTGTCCAAAATAGCCAGCTCCATCCTCAGCAGCTCATTTGGGGTATAGCCGGAGCCATAGTGCTTTATGAAATCCTTTACATATGGAATTAACTGTAAAAAGAAAATAAAGCCGCCAAAGCCCTACATCACATGGTAGCTTTTGTTTTTTACCCACGGGACTGGACAACCATGACCCTAATAGAGTTGTAGTCCAGTGACCTGCCGTATTTCTATGCTTCTGAAAAACAAACCAAACTGGATCTAGGCTGCCAGTCAAAAGTCCCCAGGTAGTTGTGATCATGTGTAGTGAATTTCACCCACTCAGTCCCTGCAAACAGGTCTGGATCCTCAGCTGCACTTGAGCTCATACCCAGGGTGCTTTGGAGGCTGGCGCTGTGCCATCTCCCCCCATTCAGCTGCAAGAACTCACCCAGTTTTCCAGCTGTGGGCTCTGCCCATTCCGGTTCCCAGTCCCTGCCTGCCATGATTTATTTGTCCTAGGAACAAAAAGTATGCCTTTGAGTTTCCTGGTCTTCACCAGACAGACTCATTGATGAAACCTCCCATGGTTTTGGTAACACCATAGCTGCAAACACATTCCCTTCAACCTTGATTCAAGGCAGTTCAGTTCTGGAAAAACTATGATTTTTCCCCAGAGAGATGAGTAAGGCTTGTTTATGAGTAAACATTCAAGTACCAAGTGCATTAAAGACTTGGTCCTACTTTTTTACATAAATGAAGCGTTACTCTATCCTCCAGGAATACTTTTAAGGGTCATTGACTTGATTTTTAGTTGGACAAAAGCCACTTTGGGGCAGCACAAATTATAATCTAATAAATAAAGGTTGAATGTATTTTTATTGAAGGTTTGGAACCAGACACACAAGTGACTTTTTCTGCCCCCTTGGACCTGAGATTTGCCAAGGGAGACCCTGTGGAAATGGCAGTGCTTCTGCTCTAGGGGAAGCGGTCAGAGGGAGGTTTGGGAAGGGTATTGGGAGAGGATCTTCTCCTAAATGGAAGCCACAGTGAAACTGAGAAGTTCAAGCAAGACTGAAGCACTTGTGGGGGGGCTTCTCCTCCATCCCCTGCCCCTCTCAGAGAAGGATCCCAGAGTCCATGAAGGCCAATTTCATTAACAAAGCCACATCCTTAATTTTCAAGCAGCTTTCTTAGATGTATTTTCTGGGGGTGGACATTAGGCCACATGGTTTGGAAGGCTCTTCTTTTCTTAGCTCAATGCCAGATGCATCTGCTTAGTGGGAGGTGGTGTCTGGCACCAACCAGTGAGACAAGATATATCTGCTCGGAGGTCAGACCTCTGGGTTGGCTGGACCAGGAGAATTTAGCTGTTCTAATTTCCATTTGTGGGGTCCTAGAGTTTGACAAGCCTAAGGAAGGGGCAGCAGAGATCCTGGGAAGGTAATGACTTTTCCAAAATGCCCACCATTTCCAAGGGTACTTGAATGGTTCTTGAAGTCTTCAGAAAACTTTGAATGCTCCAGCATTACCCTATACCTCAAAAGCAGCCCAGACTTCCAGGGATGTTTATCTCCTCTTCCTCATTAACTTTCGCAGCAAGTCTTAAGGAAGTAGTTGCCACACATAGGAGTAGTCTCTCTTATCTGCAGTATGGAACAAACACATTTGAGCAGAACATGAATGCCAGAAACAAACTGTAAAGCATCTGTGGTTTTTTTTCTTTAAAAATTTTTTCCTTTTTTTCTTAAAAGGCTGTATCCCTCCACAAGAAAGTTAGTGCTATTTTCCAGTGAAAACGCTCCTGATTTCAGACCCACAGATGGCTAGTCTATGGTCCTGTTAGAGGACTGACTGGAGATGGGAAAAACGACACCACCAGTTCCGGGAACTCACAGCCCCATCCTGGCCTTAGTCTGGGCTTACAGGTCTTGACAAGCACACTCCACCTCATCACACAGGAAGTTCTTTCCCAACTAGGTCCTCTCACGCTCCCCAAGCCCACTGTTGATGGCCACACAATGCTCAGTCAGGCAGGCATGGTGGTAAGGATGTGGCGAGATTCCAATTCCAGCTCTACCACTTCAAGCAAGTTACTTAGTTTATGAGCCCCGGCTTGAGCTGGGATGGATCACCTTTCAGGCAGCAGTGGGGTGCAGAGGTCAGTTTTCACTCCCACCATCTGTCATCATCCCTTGGAGGCTTTCCTACATTTACTGAAACGAGGAGGCGGCTGAACATAGAGCCAGATTAACAGTGGCCTGGGAGAAGTGAAAAATGTTTTTAAGCCTCAGGAACCACACCACCACTTCCTGGAAGGCATGGCCGACCTCAACCTGCGGAAAAGGGGAGGGGAGGGAAGGGTGTTGGTGGCCAGTCTCGGTCCACCAGTGGCAGAAGGTGACCCGGAGGGGCTGTGAGAAACCCCTTCACCTTAAATGGCTGTTAGATTAAATGCCTCTCTGTCGCCCTGCGGCCCACTGATTTAGAACCAGCCCGTCCCTGCGCCCGTTTTTGGTCCCAAGCAGAGTCCCCAACTTCAGCAGGCCCCTCTTCCAAAGCACCTACTAGAAAGCCACCCTCTCGGTGAGAAAAGCCTCAGAATCCGCCCCGTCTACGGTGCGGAGGACGCAGCTGGGGAAGGTGCTGGGCTCCAGGGTGCGGCTCACCTGAGCGCGGGTGCAGGTGGAGCCAGGCCACCTCCGGTGCGCCCTGGAGGAGCGGGCTGGAGGTGCCTGCTGGAGGGCACCGCGGCGCGCACCCGTACTTGGGTTAGCCCAGGGCCAGTTACAGGTGGGCAACCAGCAGGCATTCGTCCCGTAGGCCACCCCAGTCGCTCGGCACCCGCCGGCGTTCGGGCCAGAAGCGGGGCGCTGGGGCTGAGCACGCGGAGCCGCGCTGGGGTGGGACCTGCAGCCGCGCCCGCGCCGCCCGCCGCCGGGGTCCTCCTGGGGCCGACGCGCGGAGCAAGGCAGCCGCGGGCGCTCCCGACGTCCGGAACGTTTTCCGGGTCGCCGTGGGGAGGGGAAAGCCCCACGGAAGCGGCGGGAGACGACAGCAAAGGGCCATTGCGCCCGCACTTTCAATCCGATGCTCGCCAGGACGCCCGCCCAGACCACCGACAGATCCTACTTCTGAGACCGATGGTGCGGCCGTGGCGGGCGCCGGACCCTAAGTCTGGGTCCCGGCTTGGCCCGGCTTTGTATAACCCAGCCCCCGGGACCTGAAGCTGGGGCCGCCGGAGAGAAGGGCGGGCTGCGCAGGTCTTGCGGGCAGCTGCGGTGGCACGCGGGCCCAACCAACCTTGCCCTTGCTTTTGGGGTGAGGGGCGCGGACCCGGGGCGCCGCGGGACAGAGGCTCCGGTGGGTGAGGGATCCGCCCTCTTCCCAGCCCCACGCCCGCCGCTGAGCGCCTCTTCCTCACGCGAAGCCCGTGCCCCTAGCGCAGAGACCCGACCCTGGGCTGGGGCAGCTGGTGATCACACCAGTCCTGGAGGAGGACACGTGGCCGCAGACCCTGCGTCTTACCCTTGGCAATGCTTTGGGGGGCACAGACCAGGTAGAGAGGTGTCAAGAGTGCGCTCCTCAACCAGCTAGGCTTGGGACGAATTCTGACTCTTTGTGTCATCTCCGGCTTGTGACCTAACTGCCCAAAGTCCTGGCTTGTGAAGGGATATCTCCCTCACAAAGTCGTTCATTCATGTGTACATGTTTCCATTGCAGTTATTTATTGAAGGCCTACACTGTGATAGGCGCTGGGACATAACTGTGAGTAAAGTAGACATTCTAGTCAGGCAAGACAAACAAGAAAGGTGAGTAGAATATATGGAAATAGCAGCAATTCCACCCCTAAGTATATGCCCGCCAGAAAGGGGTATGTGTGTGCCAGAAGACACCTGCATAATGTTCAGAATAGCCCCAAACTGGATACAACAGCAAATGTTCCTCAACAATTGAATGGGATAAAAAAAATTGTGGTATATTCGTACAGAATACTCCACCACAATGAAAAGAATTAACTACTTCTATACTCAACAAGGAAGAATCTCACAAATATAATATTGAATGTACAATATATAATATTGAATGTATAACAAGGTATATTGAATATTAATACAAAAGAGTACTGTATGATTCCATTTATATAAAGTATAAAGACAAGGGAAACAAATCTATGTTAAAATCAAGATAGTACTTACCCTTGGGGTGAAGTGGATAGTGACGAGAAAGGAACATGAGCTTCTAAGGGGCTGGTAATGTTCTGCTTCTTGCTCTAGTTGTTGATTACACAGGTGAAAATTGATCAAGCTGTACATTTATGATTTATATGATTTTCCTTATGTAAGATATACTTCATTAAAAATTTACATTACGTTAAATTTACATGAAAATATATGGGAATATCAGAAGACAAAAGCAAGAGAGACACAGAAGAAATATTTGAAGTGATAATGATTGAGAATTTCCCCAAGTAACATCAAACACCAAACCATAGATCTAGGAAGCTCAGAGAACACCAGGCAGGATAAATTAGAAAAACCTACCCTTATGCATATCATATTCAAACTACAAAAAATCAAAGGCAAAGAAAAATCTTGAAAGAAGCCAGGTTGCAGGGGGTAAGGGGAGGGAGAATCCTTACCTATAAAGAAGCAAGGATAAGAATTACATTGGGAAGGGACTTCCGGGAAGATGGTGGCATGAGCAGGGCAGCAGAAATCTCCTCCCAACACTATATTTATCTATGAAAACACAGCAACTACATCTATTCCTAAAAGAGAGACCAGAATACACAAGAAAGTGCACAGCATGCAGCTACACCCGAGAGGACTCGGCACCCCAAGAGGCAGTCTTAAAGAGCCCAGCTGACATACGTGGCAGCTACCAGTGACCAATTCTATAGACATGAAAAGACAGAGGAATATGGTTCAGACCAAAATCAACCAGACAACCCCAGAGAGGGAGTCTGAAGGGATGGAAATGCACAGTCTTCCTGAAAAAGAATTCAGAATAAAAGTCATAACCATGCTGATGGACCTACAGAGAAATGTGCAAGAGCTGAGGGAGGAAGTGAGGGAACTGAGGAAAGAAAATGCAGAAATCAGACAAGCGATCGACGGGCTTAAGAGCAGACTGGATGAGATGCAAGAGACCGTTAATGGAATAGAAATCAGAGAACAGGAATACAGAGCAGCTGAGGCAGAGAGAGATAAAGGATTTCTAGGAATGAAAGAGTATTAAGAGAACTGTGTGACCAATCCAAACGGAACAATATTCGCATTATAGGAGTACCAGAGGAAGAAGAGAGAGAAAATGGGATAGAAAGTGTCTTTGAAGAAATAATTGCTGAAAACTTTCCCTCCCTGGGGAAGGAAATAGTCTCGCAGTCCACCGAAGCCCACAGATCTCCCAACACAAGGGACCCAAGGAAGACAACACCAAGACACATAATAATTAAGATGGCAAAGATCAAAGATAAAGACAGGGTTTAAAGGCAGCTAGAGAGAGAAGAAAGATCACCTACAAAGGAAAACCCATCAGACTATCATCAGACTTCTCAACAGAAACCTTACAGGCCAGAAGAGAATGGCATGATATATTTAACGTATGAAACAGAAGGGCCTCGAACCAAGAATATTGTATCCAGCACGATTATCATTTAAATATGATGGAGGGATTAAACAATTTCCAGACAAACGAAAGTTGAGAGAGTTTGCCTCTCATAAACCACCACTACAGGATATCTTAAACGGACTGCTCTAGAGGAAAGCACCCCTAAGGCTAAAAAGATGTCACCAGAGAAAATAAAATCATAGCAAAGAAAGCAGACCATCCAAATACTAACTAAAGGCAAAGAATAAAACACCTAGTATATAAAGAATGGAGGAGGAGGAATAAGAAGGTAGAGAAATAATGAAACATCAGACGGTGTTCACAAAAACTTACAAGAAAGTTGAGTTAGATTGTTAGATAGTAAAGAAGCTACCCTTGAACCTTTGGTAACCATGAATCTAAAGCCAGCAATGGCAATAAGTACATATCTATCAATAATCACCCTAAATGTAAATCGACTGAATGCACCAATCAAAAGACACAGAGTAGCAGAATGGATAAAAAAACAAGACCCATCTATATGCTGCTTACAAGAGACTCACCTCAAATCCAAAGATATACACAGACTAAAAGTGAAGAGATGGAAAAAGATATTTCATGAAAACAACAAGGAGAAAAAAACAGGTGTTGCAGTACTTGTATCAGACAAAATAGATTTCAAAACGAAGAAAATAGCAAGAGATAAAGAAGGACATTACATAATGATAAAGGGGTCAGTCCAACAAGAAGATATAACCATTATAAATATATATGCACCCAACACAGGAGCTCCAGCATATGTGAAACAAATACTAACAGAATTAAAGGAGGAAATAGACAGCAATGCATTCATTTGAGGAGACTTCAATACACCACTCACTCCAAAGGATAGATCAACCAGACAGAAAATAAGTAAAGACACAGAGGCACTGAACAACACACTAGAACAGATGGACCTAACAGACATCTACAGAACTCTACACCCAAAAGCATCAGGATACACATTCTTCTCAAGTGCACATGGAACATTTTCCAGAATAGACCACATACTAGGCCACAAAAAGAACCTCAGAAATTTCAAAAATATTGAAATCCTACCAACCAACTTGTCAGATGACCAAAGTATAAAACTAGAGATAAATTTTAGAAAGAAATCAAAAAGGCTCACAAATACATGGAGACTTAACAACACTCTCCTAATTAATCAATGGGTTAATCACCAAATCAAAACAGAAATCAAAGAATATATGGGGTGTGGAGAGCGGTTGGGACAGAAGGAGCAAGAGGACAGGACAGGGCTGACTGTGTTTTTGTGCCTAGTCTCCATCTAAGGCCTGAACAGGGCCTGACTCTGAAAGAAACCTTGAAAAGTTTCCTAAATTCCAGGTACAAGTATCTCAGGGATGCAGGGAGGTCTTATCTCAAGGCCAGCCACCTGGACCAGGTGCCCCTAGGCATATGTGACTTAAGTATTGGATTAATGTCTGATTGGATTGATCTGTGGGCAATACTTAAGTGATTGGATTGAGGTCCTTGAGAAAGGTGTGTGAATCTAATCTGTAGGCAGTTCATGTGTATATAAGCCATGCCAGAATAAAGCTTCTTGGCATTCTGCATTCTGCACCAGACGGTTTGCCCTCCTGTCATCTTGGATATACAGCCCGACGCCACCACTCAGGAACTGTTCGACTCCTGCTGGCAGGCCCCGGCAATGGAGACTAATGACAACAACAACACAAAGCCACAACTTCTGTGGGACGCAGCAAAGGCAGTTCTAAGAGGAAAGTATATTGCAATCCAGGCCTGTTTAAAGAAGGAAGAACATTCCCAAATGAATAGTCTAAAGACACAATTACTGAAATTGGAAAAAGAAGAACAAATGAGGCCCAAAGTCACCAGAAGGAGGGACATAATAAAGATTAGAGAAGAAATAAATAAAATTGAGAAGAATAAAACAATAGAAAAAATCAATAAAACCAAGAGCTGGTTCTTTGAAAAAATAAACAAAATAGATAAACCCCTAGCCAGACTCATTAAGAGAGAAAGAGAATTTACACACATAAACAGAATCAGAAATGAGAAAGGAAAAATAACAACGGGCCCCACAGAAATACAAAGAATTATAAGAGAATATTATGAGAATCTATATGCTAACAAGCTGGAAAACCTACAAGAAATGGACAACTTCTTAGAAAAATACAACCTTCCAAGCCTGACCAAGCAAGAAACAGAAAAACTAAACAGACCAATCACCAGCAATGAAATTGAATTGGTAATCAAAAAACTACCCAAGAACAAAACCCCCGGGCCTGATGGATTCACCTCTGAATTCTACCAGACATATAGAGAAGAAATAACACCCATTGTCCTTAAAGTTTTCCAAAAAATAGAAGAGGAGGTAAGAGAAATTAAAGTGGACACTAACAAATGGAAATGCATCCCATGCTCTTGGCTAGGAAGAATAAATATTGTCAAAATGGCTATACTACCTAAAGCAATCTACAGATTCAATGCAATCCCTATCAAACTACCAACAACTTTCTTCAATGAACTGGAACAAATAATTCTAAAATTCATATGGAACCACAAAAGACCCCGAATAGCCAAAGCAATCCTGAGAAGGAGGAATAAAACAGGGGGAATTATACTCCCTGACTTCAAGCTCTACTACAAAGCCACAGTAATCAAGACAATTTGGTATTGGCACAAAAACAGACCCACAGACCAGTGGAACAGAATAGAAAATCCAAACACTAACCCAAACATATACAGTCAATTAATATTTGATAAAGGAGCCTTGGATATACAATGGGGAGATGACAGCCTCTTCAGCAGCTGGTGTTGGAAAAACTGGACAGCTACATGTAAGAGAATGAAACTGGACTACTGTCTAGCCCCATACACAAAGGTAAACTCAAGGTGGATCAAAGACCTGAATGTAAGTCATGAAACCATAAAACTCTTAGAAAAAAACATAGGCAAAAATCTCTTGGACATAAACATGAGCAACTTCTTCATGAACATATCTCCCCGGGCAAGGGAAACAAAAGCAAAAATGAACAAGTGGGACTATATCAAGCTGAAAAGCTTCTGTACAGCAAAGGACACCATCAGTAGAACAAAAAGACATCCTACAGTATGGGAGAATATATTCATAAAAAACGTATCTGATAAAGGGTTGACATCCAAAATATATAAAGAACTCATGCACCTTAACAAACAGAAAGCAAATAATCCAATTAAGAAATGGGCAGAGGACATGAATAGACACTTCTCTAAAGAAGAAATTCAGATGGCCAACAGGCACATGAAAAGATGCTCCACATCGCTAATCATCAGAGAAATGCAGATTAAAACCACAATGAGATATCACCTCACACCAGTGAGGATGGCCAACATCCAAAACACAAACAACAACAAATGTTGGCGAGGATGTGGAGAAAAGGGAACCCTCCTACACTGCTGGTGGGACTGCAAATTAGTTCAACCATTGTGGAAAGCAGTATGGAGGTTCCTCAAAAAACTCAAAATAGAAATACCATTTGACCCAGGAATTCCACTCCTAGGAATTTACCCTAAGAATGCAGCAGCCCAATTTGAAAAGGACAGATGCACCCCTATGTTTATTGCAGCACTATTTACAATAGCCAAGAAATGGAAGCAACCTAAGTGTCCATCAGTAGATGAATGGATAAAGAAGAAGTGGTACATATACACAATGGAATATTATTCAGCCATAAGAAGAAAACAAATCCTACTATTTGCAACAACATGGATGGAGCTAGAGGGTATTATGCTCAGTGAAATAAGCCAAGCCGAAAAAGACAAGTATCAAATGATTTCATTCATATGTGGAATATAAGAACAAAGAAAAAAAAACTGAAGGAACAAAACAGCAGCAGACTCACAGAACCCAAGAACGGACTAATAGTTACCAAAGGAAAGGGACTGGTGAAAATGGGCAGGAAGGGAGGGATAAGAGGGAAAAAGGGTCATTACAATTAGCAGACGTAATGTTGGGGGGGCATGGGGAGGGCAGTACATCTCAGAGAAGACAAGTAGTGATTCTGTAGCATGTCACTACGCTGATGGACACTGACTGTAATGGGGTTGGTTGGGGGGACCTGATGAAGGGGTAGTTTAATAACCATAATATTGCACATGTAATTGTAGATTAATGATAATAAAATAAATTATATTATTTAAAAAAAAGAGTTACATTGGACTTCTCTTCAGCGATCATGCAAGCAATGAAGAGAGTGGAGTGAAATATTTAAAGGGTTAAGAGAAAAAAGCCATCAACCTAGAATTCTGTATCCAATGATTATCTTTCAAAAGTTATGAAGAAGTAGAGATCGTGTATGTAGAAAACCCTAAGGAATACAATCAACAATCATTAGAAATAGTAAGTTCATGAAAGTTGCAGAGTATAAGATTAAAAATATATCATTTTTATTTCTATACATTACCAATGAACACTCTGAAAATGAAATTAAGGAAACAATTCCATTTTCAATAGCCTAAAAAAGAATAAAATATTAAAGAATATAGCCCCCAAATGCAATACTTATATATTGAAAAGTACAAAGGAACAGAAAGAAATTAAAGAGGACCAAATATGGACAGACATTTTATGTTCATGGATTGGAAGACTTAAATTGTTAAGATGGCAGTGCTTTCCAGATTCATTTATAGATTCAACATAATACCTACTAAGTTTGCACTGCCTTTTTGTAGAAATTGACAGGATGTTTCTAAAATTACAGTGGAAATGCAAGGGATTCAGAATGACCAAAACAATCTTGAGAAAGCAGAACAAAGATGGAGGCCTCACCCTATCTGATTTCAAAATTTACTACAAGCCTATACTAATCAAGATAGTATAGTACTGGCATTAGAATAGACTACATGTAGATCAATGGCATTGAGTTGAGAGTACGGAAATCAACCCTCACATTTATGGTCAGTTGATTTTTGACAAGGGTGCCATGATAAATCAGTGGAGGAAAGAACACTTTTTTCAGCAAATGGTGATGGGACAGTTGGATAATTACCTGCAGGAAAATGAAGCTGACTATATACAAAAAATAACTCAAAATAGATTGTAGATCTAAATGTAAGAGCTAAAACTATAAAACTCTTAAAAGAATAAGCCTTTGTGACATTAGGTTAAGAAATTGTTCCTTAGATATGCCCCAAAAGTACAATGAAAGAAATCACAAAAGAAAGAAATATATAAATTGGACTTCATCAAATTTAAAACATTTGAGCTTCAAAGGACACCATTCAAAAATTAAAAAGACAACCTACAGAATGGGAGAAAGTTATGCATATTATATGTCTGAAAAGGGACTTGTATTAGAATATATATAGAATTCTTACAACTTAATAATAATAGACAAAATGGGGGAAGGGTTTTAAGAATTTCTCCAAAGAAAATATTCAAATGGTCAGTAAGCACCTGGGAAGGTGCCCAGCGTCATTTTTCGTCAAGGAAGTGCACATCAAAACCATAGTGAGATGCTATTTTACGCCAGTAGGATGGTTATAATAAAAAAGGCAAGACAGCAACACTGTCAGTGAGAATGGGAGGAAACTGTGACCCTCATACATTGCTGGTGGGGATGGAAAATCTCTCATTGCTGGTGATGCAGCTGCTGTGGAATTAGGCCTCCCCACAGGCGTAATTCAAGAGACCGTGGAAACCCAAGGACAGAAGATGGGGTGGGGTGAGCTCGGAGCTGTTGGCAGCTCCTCAAAATCTTAAACATTGGAGTTTCCAAATGTCCCAGCAATTCCACTTGTAGATATACATTGAAGAAAAATGAAACATGTTCACACAAAACATGTGCATCAATATTCATAACAGCCAAAAACAACTTAAATGTCCATTGACATTGATGTCCGTTTTATCCATGGTGGTATAGCCATACAATGGAATATTATTCAGCCATAAAAAGTAAAGAATTACTGATACATGCTTCAATAGGGATGAAATTTGGAAGATGGTGATAAGTACTATGGAGAAATATAAAGTAGCAAGGGGAGATAAGAGGACTGGGCTGAAAATGGAATTTTAAATACATCATGGTAGGACTCGCTGAGCAGGTGATGTGTGAACAAAGGCATTCTGGGGGAGGTGAGGGAGTCACGAAGGTATCTAGTGGGGAGAGCTTTCCAGCACCTGGGTTTTGATCTGAGCTTTGTCACTGCCCATATGAATGGCCTTGGACAAGTTACTTAATGGTCCTGTGCCTCAGTTTCTTTATCTGTAAATAGTTACTCCTATTTTCTATTAAAATGACTAAGTACTTATTTTAAAAGTTTGTTATGTGGGTTAATAATCATAATTAAAATGACAATAAGAAAAAGAAAGTAAAGCATCTAGAACAGTACACTAGCCTAAGTAAAATACTTTACAGTTATTTTTATTAGCTCCTACTGCAAATACAAAAGCCCTTGCATTCTGAGAAGGAATGATGCCTGTAATGTTGGATAAATGAAGGTGAGGTGGAGCTGGTGCAGAATAATGAGCAAGAGGGAAGATTGTAGGATATGGGAGAGGGCTCTGTGAGATGGGAAATCGCTGACAATTTCTGAGCAGAGAAGAACACTGATTCATGTTTCGACACTATCACTCTGGCTCCTGTGTTGAGGAGGGGACAAGGATGCACGCCAGGAAACCAGTTCTGAGGTGTTGTAGTAAATCAGTGATGGTGGTAGTGAGAAGTCGTCATATTCTGGCTCTAATTTGAAAACAGAGACAAGCTCTATTGAAAGATTGGATATGAGAGAGAGAGAGACCGTGGTTTTGACCTGAGCAATTGTCAGAATTCAGCCTACATTTATTGTTATGAGAGAAGTCTCAGGCAGTGACTTTTTTTTTTTAAGTTTGGTCGGGGTCGGGGTCAGCGGTACTAATAGGGGGTCAGGAATTAACATTTCAATTTTGGACACGGTAAACTTGGAATGTCTATTACACATCCAAAGCAGAGTGGTGTTCGGGGGAGAGTTTACGACAGGAAAGAAGATAGATCATTCGTTCTTTCACAAGTGTTTATTGAAAACATACCCTGTGCCAGGTCCTCTTCTAGGCTCTGGAGATATTTGCGAGAATAACGACAAAACTCCTCATGACCTCATCTAACCGTGAGACAAGTCATAAGTCAACGGTCAAGCGCCTTTAGTGCATGTAAAGTCTTTAGCTCTCCAAATGGGACACAATGTATAATTGCCAGTGTTTTCTTTAATATGAGGAGTACTGCAAGCGCCAGAGGTGGGTCTGGCGACCTAGGAGCACCTCCTCCTCTCAACTCTCCCGTCCGCTAGGTATCTCCGCCCCAATGCAGGCAGATTTCTATAGCCGCGGAAAGGCAGCATTGCGCAGGCGTCCTAGGAGACGGACTCGGAGAGCCTCCGCGCAGGCGTAATTCAAGAGACCGAGGAAACCCGAGGACAGGAGATGGGGCGGGGCGAGCTCGGAGAGCGCCTGCGCACCGCGAGCTCTTGCGCGAGCCGCAGTCTCGAGCGCCAAGGTTGTGTCTCGGTTATCTTTGGCAAACCTCTCCCGTGAGCCCGGCGTCGTTGGACTGCACCCAGGACGGGGAAGTCCGAGGGCACAGGAGAGAGCCACGATGCCGGTGAGGAGAGACGCTTAGCCGCAGGGGTTCCTCATCCCAGTGGCCTGGCTCGGGGGCGCGGCCGTTGCCATGGAGGCGCGGAACAGTCTGGCTGCCAGGGTTGGGCGGGGCAGGGCCCGGCCGGGCGGGCGGGCCCCCGAGGCTGGGGGGTCCTGGCTGGGAGGCCTGCGGCCCACAAGGGTCTAACTCGCCCTGGGAGGGGCCTGGCGCAGGCCCGCCGCCTTCGTTACTCCTGCATCCCTCAGGGCCTGCGCTGCTTGACTTAAAAAGGCGCTGTGCCAGGGGATGCACTCTCGCTCCCAGCCCTGTCCGCTTGTTAGGGAGTCTGGAAGCGGCCGCGGAGGGTCGGTTTTGGATGTTCGGGACGGGGGGGCTCTCTACATTGCGGACCTAAGCTCCGGAATGCAGCAAAGCGAGGGTTGCTTGTCCCTATGTCAGGCCCCTGACTCGAGCTGCCCTTCGTCTCGTGCCGCTTTACAGTGCAGAGTGTAACCCGTAGGTGCCTTTGTGTATGAGGAGGTGGGTTGTGGGTGGTGGTCGGCTTGTCTTGTAGGATTTCACAGATTGTTACCGTGTAATTAATAAAGGGGAGTCGTAAGTCCTGTATAGCGTCATAGAGAACACTTGAGCCATGGCTGGTTATTTACTGGTTGCAAGGCCTTTGACAATTATTTAATCTTTCTGGGCCCTTAGTTTCCACATAAACTTTTCCTTATGGCGTTGTTACAGGGTGAAATAAGATAATGCATAGGAGGGTTGAAAGGCATTGATTGACATTTAGTATTAAATGTTCAGTATTCCTTGTCATTGCTTTCCAGTTATTTATCAATTCATTCAACAAATATTGGGCACCAACCACATGTTAAGCACTTGGGATACAATACTGAACAAACCCAGACAGGTTCTGGAACTTGGGAAGACAAATTTGAGTACTTGGGCAGGGGTGAAAAACACATGTTTACAGAGATAAGACACTTAACATAAATGAATGCAGTGGATGGGTGGCATACATCAGATAGGAGTACATTCTGGTGAATTATAAAGTGTTCCCATGTAGGATTTCTGGCTTACAGATGTCAGATCATTTGCAATTTCAAGAGAATCTAGAAATTTTTTTTGTGTGTGAAACTTCTCAGTTTTTAAATTTTAACAACTAATTAAAAAAATATTTTTAAATACTACCAAGTATTTAGTACCAGGTTTGGCTACCAAGCCAAGCAAAAGACATTTGTGGGCTGATTCAGCCCCTTGACTACTTGTTTGCAACCTCTGGTAGACAGATAGTTATCAAATAATGAGCAAACAAAAGAATTGTAACCAGATGCAGAAGAAGGAGGGAGAAGGGTGCTGTCAGGGCCTACACAACGATTCGACCTAATCAGGGAAGTCTTCCTAGATGAAGTGGTTAGTGAGCTGAGATCTGCAAGGTAAGTAAAAGGGAGAGTGAGGAGTGTTCTAGGCAAAAGGAACAGCGCATGGAAAAGGAGCCTGGTGACAAAAAAAGGCCTAAAGAAAGCCAGTGTGGCTGTGGCTAAGAAAGCCAAGCAGGGTAACTTGTGAAATAAGACATGAGCCAGAGCCAGATTTACAGACCACCTTAAGAATTGTGATTTTTATCGTAATATCTGTGGGAAACCATTGGGAATGTAAGGGAATGACATAGAGTTGTGTTGAAGCTGACTGCCACTTAGAGATCAGACTGTAGGGGAACTTAATCAGATGCAGGAGTATCATTTAGGAGTCTCTTATAATCCAGGGTGAAATAATGGTGACCTGGACTAAGGTGGTAAAAGTAGATATGGAGAGAAGTGTATTACATTGATAGAATCTGTTCCTTGTCAATGACAGTGGATTATATTTGTTTCTCTAGTGCTTAAAAGAGCATATGAAACAATACGAATTTAACAAATTATCTGTTCAACTAAACTGTTGAACTACACTTCAATAATAAGACTGCATTTTGTATTAAAGCATAATCAACATATTAAATTATGTTAGTTTCAGGCATACAATATGATTTGATATTTGGATACATTGTGAAATTATCACTACAGTAAATCTTGTTACCATCTGTAACAGACTTAAAGAAATTTTTTTCTCAGGATGAGAACTTTTAAGATCTCTATTAGCAGCTTTCAAGTATGCAGTACTATAATATTGACTATAGTCACCATGTTGTACATTATATCCCCATGAGTTGTTTTTTTTTTGTAACTGGGAGTTTGTACCTCTTGATCCCCTTCATCCATTTCACCTACCTTCCTACCCCCATTGTGTCTAGCAACTACCAATCTGTTCTCTGTATCTGTGAGTTTTGTTTTGTTTGTTCATTTGTTTTGTTTTTTGATTCAACATATAAGTGAAATGATATGGTATTTGTCTTTAGGATTAACAGATTCTTAATCATAAAATTTCAAAAATTAAAACTTTACATATACAAATGTTCATAAGGTTAGTTTTACTAAAACATTTTTTTTCTGCCATTGGACTTTTTCTTTCATTTATTGTTGTCTTATATAGAGAAGATAGACTATTTATGTTTCATGATAAACATTTATCAAATGCCTTATAGTAAATAAAACTAAAAGTCTCAGGAGAACATATGACCTACTACTGTATTCTTTTTTTTTTTATTAAGGTATCATTTGATATGCACTCTTATGAAGGTTTCACATGAAATACAATGCGGTTACTACATTCACCCATATTATCAAGTCCCCCCATACCCCATTGAAGTCACTGTCCATTTGTTACTACTGTGTTCTTCATTAAGGTGTTAACCATGTCACATGTTTTCCTACAGGGAGGAAACTCAGAGGAAGTCAGGGACTTTTGTGCAGAAAGACAGTCTATATTATACTGGTTCATTTTCTGCTTGAGTGACATTTACTATAAATGTAAACTAGATCTTGACTCCCCTCATTTGTATTGTAAAAGAAACTATGTTCCTTTTCATATCTTTTAATAAGCTTTTTCTGTATATCTGTGAGATCTTTAATTGCATTGAACAAATATTTACGGAGTGCTTAATATGTGCAAGGCATTGAGATGGCAAAGTAGCCCTTTTCAAATTTTAATCTAGTGAAGGTAAAAATAAATGTTCTTTTCATTATTTGTAAATATTTTCTCCACCAGAGCAATAAATCAGAGAAGCCGGAAAGCTGTGATAATGTGAAGGTGGTGGTTAGGTGCCGGCCCCTCAATGAAAGAGAGAAATCAATGTGCTACAAACAGGCTGTCAGTGTGGATGAGATGAGGGGAACTATCACTGTACATAAGACTGATTCTTCCAATGAACCTCCGAAGACATTTACTTTTGATACTGTTTTTGGACCAGAGAGTAAGCAACTTGATGTTTATAACTTAACTGCAAGGCCTATTATTGATTCTGTTCTTGAAGGCTACAATGGTAAGTACTTTATATAGTTCACTTTTTTTAAACATCTTTGTTGAGGTGTTGTTAATAACCCCGTGAATTCACCCATTGTAATCGCACAGTTTGATGAGTTATAGTAAATACAAACAGCTGTGAAACCATCACCACAATGTAGTTTATATTATCCCGAAAAGATCCTTTATGTCCACTTGCAGTCCCTCCCCCAGACAACCATTGACCTAGTTTCTGTCTGTAGTTTTGCCTTTCCTTGAAATTCATGTAAATCAAATCATACACAGCATCATCTTTCTTATCTGTTTTCTTTCACTAAGCATAACGTTTTTGAGAGTTGACCATGTTGCATGTTTCAGTTGTTCCTTTTTATTGCTGAGTTGTTTTCCATTGTATGAATATACCACGTTTTATGATCTTTGATGGAAATCTGGATTATTCTAGTTTTTGGCTATGATAAATAATGTTGCTATGAACATTCTTTGGTAAGTCGTTGTGCAGATGTGTTTTAAAGCTTCTCAGGTAGAATGCAATTGCTGGGTCATCTGGTTAATGTATGTTTATCTTTTGAAGAAACTGCCAAACTGGTTTCCAAAGTAGTGACTGCACTACTGTTATTGTCTACCAGCTGTTAAGAGGGTTCCAGTTTCTTCATATTCTTACCAACATTTTGATTATCAGTCTTTTTAATTATAGCCATTCTAGAGGATCTGTAATGGTATCTCACACTTTTAACTGTTATTTCCCTAGTGACTAACAATTTTGAGTATTGATTTATTTTGCCCATTTGTATGTCTTCTTTGGTAAAATATCTCTTAAAATTAGTTTACCCATTTTTAAATCTGGTTGCCTGTCTTATTATTGAGTCATGCTTTTGATATATTCTGGATTCAAATCCTTGATCAAATAATGTGCTTTGAAAATATTTTTTCCCAGTGTATGGCTAGTTTTTCATTTTTTCAGTAATGTTCTTTGAAGAGGAGATTTTGAGTTTTGATTAAGTCCATTTTAACATCATGTTTATGGTGACATAGCTAAGAAATTTTTGCAAACCCAAGACCACAAAGGTTTTCTCTTACGTTTTTATCTAGTTGTAAACATCTTAGGCCTTACATTTGTGTCTGATCCATTTTGAATAAATTTTTATAAATAGTGAGGAGGTAAGCATCTAAATTCTTTTTCTTTCTTTTTTTTAACTTCCTGCCTATGCATGTCCAGTTTTTTTAGCACCTTTTGTTGAGATGACTATCCTTTCCCTATTGAATAAAGTTGGTGCTTTTGTCAAAAATCAGCTGACCACAAATGTGTGGACTTATTTCTGAATTGTCTATTCTGTCCCATATTTCTCCCATTTTGATTACCGTAACTTTATGTTTTGAAATTAGATAGTATATGTTCTCTCACTTTGTTATTCTTTTTTAAAATTGTTTTGTTTTTTCCTGGTCCTTTACATTTTTATATAAATTTTAGGATCATCTTGTCAATTTCCATAAAAAAACCATGCTCGGATTTTGATAGGGATTGTGATGAATTGTTATTCTGACAATACTGAACCTTTCAATCCATGAACGTGATGTATTTCTACATTTATTTATGTCTTGTTTAATTTCTCTTATCAGTTTTTTTAGTTTTTAGCATAGAGATTTTCTTTTTTCAAAATCAGTCTTTATAGTTGGACTTAGGGATTGCAATTTATCGATCACAGGAAAGACAGAGGGATTCTTTCACAAGTCTAGCTATCAGCCAATACACCCCATTTCCTTAATACATCAAAATGTACGTTTTATTATTTATTTCTATTAAGGAATCATTGATATACAATTTTATGGTTTCACATGATCAACATTGTGGTTACAATATTCACCCATATTATCAAGTCCCCCCCAATACCCCACTGCAGTCACTATCCATCAACATAATAAGATAGCATACAGATCTTGTACTTCTTTTGATAAATTTGTTCCTAAGTATTTTTTGATGCTATTCTGAATGTAATTGTTTCTTATGATTTCATTTTTGGAATTGTCCATTGTTAATATGCAAATTACTACTTTCGTAGGTTTTTTTTAAATAATTTATTTTGGTATCATTAATCTGCAATTACATGTGCAATATTATGGTTATTAAACTACTACCCCCATCATCAGGTCCCCCCCACCAACCCCATTACAGTCACTGTCCATCAGCATAGTGAGATGCTATAGAATCATTACTTGTCTTCTCTGAGTTGTACAGCCCTCCCCGTGCCCCCCCAACATTACATCTGCTAATTGTAATGCCCCTTTTTCCCCCTTGTCCCTCCCTTCCCACCCATCCTCCACAGTCCCTTTCCCTTTGATAACTATTAGTCCGTTCTTGGGTTCTGTGAGTCTGCTGCTGTTTTGTTCCTTCAGGTTTTTTTCTTTGCTCTTATACTCCACATATGAGTGAAATCATTTGATACTTGTCTTTTTCGGCTTGGCTTATTTCACTGAGCATAATATCCTCTAGCTCCATCCATGTTGTTGCAAATGGTAGGATTTGTTTTCTTCTTATGGCTGAATAATATTCCATTGTGTATATGTACCACATCTTCTTTATCCATTCATCTACTGATGGACACTTAGGTTGCTTCCATTTCTTGGCTGCGATAAACATAGGGGTGCATCTGTCATTTTCAAATTGGGCTGCTGCATTCCTTTTTTTTTTAATATAATTTATTTTATTATCATTAATTTACAATTACATGTGCAATATTACGATTATTAAACTACCCCTTCATCAGGTCCCCCCCACCAACCCCATTACAGTCACTGTCCATCAGCGTAGTGAGATGTTACAGAATCACTACTTGTCTTCTCTGAGTTGTACTGCCCTCCCCGTGCCCCCTCAACATTACATCTGCTAATCGTAATGCCCCTTTTTCCCTCTTATCCCTCCCTTCCCGCCCATTTTCCCCAGTCCCTTTCCCTTTGGTAACTATTAGTCCGTTCTTGGGTTCTGTGAGTCTGCTGCTGTTTTGTTCCTTCAGTTTTTTTCTTTGTTCTTATGCTCCACATATGAGTGAAATCATTTGATACTTGTCTTTTTCGGCTTGGCTTATTTCACTGAGCATAATACCCTCTAGCTCCATCCATGTAGTTGCAAATGGTAGGATTTGTTTTCTTATGGCTGAATAATATTCCATTGTGTATATGTACCACATCTTCTTTATCCATTCATCTACTGATGGACACTTAGGTTGCTTCCATTTCTTGGCTATTGTAAATAGTGCTGCAATAAACATAGGGGTGCATCTGTCTTTTCAAATTGGGCTGCTGCATTCTTAGGGTAAATTCCTAGGAGTGGAATTCCTGGGTCAAATGGTATTTCTATTTTGAGTTTTTTGAGGAACCTCCATACTGCTTTCCACAATGGTTGAACTAATTTGCAGTCCCACCAGCAGTGTAGGAGGGTTCCCTTTTCTCCACATCCTCGCCAACATTTGTTGTTGTTTATGTTTTAGATGTTGGCCATCCTCACTGGTGTGAGGTGATATCTTATTGTGGTTTTAATCTGCATTTCTCTGATGATTAGCGATGTGGAGCATCTTTTCATGTGCCTGTTGGCCATCTGAATTTCTTCTTTGGAGAAGTGTCTATTCATGTCCTCTGCCCATTTCTTAATTGGATTATTTGCTTTCTGTTTGTTAAGGTGCATGAGTTCTTTATATATTTTGGATGTCAACCCTTTATCAGATACGTTTTTTATGAATATATTCTCCCATACTGTAGGATGTCTTTTTGTTCTCCTGATGGTGTCCTTTGCTGTACAGAAGCTTTTCAGCTTGATATAGTCCCACTTGTTCATTTTTGCTTTTGTTTCCCTTGCCCGGGGAGATATGTTCATGAAGAAGTCGCTCATGTTTATGTCCAAGAGATTTTTGCCTATGTTTTTTTCTAAGAGTTTTATGGTTTCATGACTTACATTCAGGTCTTTGATCCACCTTGAGTTTACCTTTGTGTATGGGGCTAGACAGTAGTCCAGTTTCATTCTCTTACAGGTAGCTGTCCAGTTTTTCCAACACCAGCTGCTGAAGAGGCTGTCATCTCCCCATTGTATATCCAAGGCTCCTTTATCAAATATTAATTGACTGTATATGTTTGGGTTAATGTTTGGATTTTCTATTCTGTTCCACTGGTCTGTGGGTCTGTTTTTGTGCCAATACCAAATTGTCTTGATTACTGTGGCTTTGTAGTAGAGCTTGAAGTCAGGGAGTGTAATTCCCCCTGTTTTATTCCTCCTTCTCAGGATTGCTTTGGCTATTCGGGGTCTTTTGTGGTTCCATATGAATTTTAGAATTATTTGTTCCAGTTCATTGAAGAAAGCTGTTGGTAGTTTGATAGGGATTGCATTGAATCTGTAGATTGCTTTAGGTAGTATAGCCATTTTGACAATATTTATTCTTCCTAGCCAAGAGCATGGGATGCATTTCCATTTGTTAGTGTCCTCTTTAATTTCTCTTAGGAGTGTCTTGTAGTTTTCAGAGTACAGGTCTTTCACTTCCTTCGTTAGGTTTATTCCTAGGTATTTTATTCTTTTTGATGCAATTGTGAATGGAATTGTTTTTCTGATTTCTCTTTCTGTTAGTTCATCATTAGTGTATAGGAGAGCAACAGATTTCTGTGTGTTAATTTTGTATCCTGCAACTTTGCTGAATTCAGATATTAGTTCTAGTAGTTTTGGAGTGGAGTCTTTAGGGTTTTTTATGTACAGTATCATGTCATCTGCAAATAGTGACAATTTGACTTCTTCTTTACCAATCTGGCTGCCTTCTATGTCTTTGTTTTGTCTGATTGCCGTGGCTAGGACCTCCAGTACTATGTTGAATAACAGTGGAGAGAGTGGGCATCCCTGTCTTGTTCCCGATCTTAGATGAAAAGCTTTCAGCGTCTCGCCGTTAAGTATGATGTTAGCTGTGGGTTTGTCATATATAGCCTTTATGATGTTGAGGTACTTGCCTCTATACCCATTTTGTTGAGAGTTTTAATCAGGAATGGATGCTGAATTTTGTCAAATGCTTTTTCAGCATCTATGGAGATGATCATGTGGTTTTTGTTCTTCTTTTTGTTGATGTGGTGGATGATGTTGATGGATTTTCGAATGTTGTACCATCCTTGCATCCCTGGGATGAATCCCACTTGATCATGGTGTATGATCCTCTTGATGTATTTTTGAATTCGGTTTGCTAATATTTTGTTGAGTATTTTTGCATCTACGTTCATCAGGGATATTGGTCTGTAATTTTCTTTTTTGGTGAGGTCTTTGCCAGGTTTTGGTATTAGAGTGATGCTGGCTTCATAGAATGAGTTTGGAAGTATTCCCTCCTCTTCTATTTTTTGGAAAACTTTAAGGAGAATGGGTGTTATTTCTTCTCTATATGTCTGGTAGAATTCAGAGGTGAATCCATCAGGCCCGGGGTTTTTGTTCTTGGGTAGTTTTTTGATTACCAATTCGATTTCGTCACTGGTGATTGGTCTGTTTAGTTTTTCTGTTTCTTGCTTGGTCAGGCTTGGAAGGTTGTATTTTTCTAAGAAGTTGTCCATTTCTTCTATGTTTTCCAGCTTGTTAGCATATAGGTTCTCATAATATTCTCTTATGATTCTTTGTATTTCTGTGGGGTCCGTCGTGATTTTTCCTTTCTCATTTCTGATTGTGTTTATGTGTGTAGATTCTCTTTTTCTCTTAATGAGTCTGGCTAGGGGTTTATCTATTTTGTTTATTTTTTCAAAGAACCAGCTCTTGGTTTTATTGATGTTTTCTATTGTTTTATTCTTCTCAATTTTATTTATTTCTTCTCTAATCTTTATTATGTCCCTCCTTCTGGTGACTTTGGGCCTCATTTGTTCTTCTTTTTCCAACTTCTGTAATTGTGTCTTTAGACTATTCATTTGGGAATGTTCTTCCTTCTTTAAATAGGCCTGGATTACAATATACTTTCCTCTTAGAACTGCCTTTGCTGCGTCCCACAGAAATTGTGCCTTTGTGTTGTTGTTGTCATTAGTCTCCATATATTCTTTGATTTCTGTTTTGATTTGGTCATTAACCCATTGATTAATTAGAGTGTTGTTAAGTCTCCATGTATTTGTGAGCCTTTTTGATTTCTTTCTAAAATTTATTTCTAGTTTTATACCTTGGTGATCTGAGAAGTTGGTTGGTAGGATTTCAATATTTTTGAAATTACTGAGGTTCTTTTTGTGGCCTAGTATGTGGTCTATTCTGGAAAATGTTCCATGTGCACTTGAGAAGAATGTGTATCCTGTTGCTTTTGGGTGTAGAGTTCTGTAGATGTCTGTTAGGTCCATCTGTTCTAGTGTGTTGTTCAGTGCCTCTGTGTCTTTACATATTTTCTGTCTGGTTGATCTGTCCTCTGGAGTGAGTGGTGTGTTGAAGTTTCCTAAGATGTATGCATTGTTGTCTATTTCCTCCTTTAATTCTGTTAGTATTTGTCTCACATATGCCGGCGCTCCTGTATTCTGTGCATATATATTTATAATGGTTATATCTTCTTGTTGGACTGACCCCTTTATCATTATGTAATGTCCTTCTTTATCTTTTGCTACTTT
Source organism: Smutsia gigantea (assembly GCA_032199065.1). Classification (NCBI taxonomy): domain Eukaryota; kingdom Metazoa; phylum Chordata; class Mammalia; order Pholidota; family Manidae; genus Smutsia; species Smutsia gigantea. The sequence continues at coordinate 52,606 of JAVSCE010015980.1, forward strand.
CTTCGTTTTGAAGTCTGTTTTGTCTGATACAAGTACTGCAACACCTGCTCTTTTCTCTTTGTTGTTTGCATGAAATATCTTTCCATCCCTTCACTTTTAGTCTGTGTATATCTTTGGATTTGAGGTGAGTTTCTTGTAGGCAGCATATAGATGTGTCTTGCTTTTTTATCCATTCTGTTACTCTGTGTCTTTTGATTGGTGCATTCAGTCCATTTACATTTAGGGTGATTATTGATAGGTATGTACTTATTGCCATTGCTGGCTTTAGATTCGTCGTTACCAAGGGTTCAAGGGTTGCTTCTTTACTATCTAACCATCTAACTTAACTTTCTTGTTAAGTTATTGTAAACACAGTCTGATGTTTCTTTATTTCTCTCCTTCTTATTCCTCCTCCTCCATTCTTTCTATAATAGGTGTTTTATTCTTTGCCTTTAGTTAGTATTTGGATGGTCTGCTTTCTTTGCTATGATTTTATTTTCTCTGGTGACATTTTTTTAGCCTTAGGTGTACTTCCATCTAGAGCAGTCCATTTAAGATATCCTGTAGTGGTGGTTATGGGAGGCAAA
>JAVSCE010015983.1:0-21989 GCA_032199065.1 Smutsia gigantea
AGAAAGGATCAATGAAAGCAAGAGCTGGATCTTGGAAAAAATAAACACAATAGGTAAACCCCTAGCCAGACTTCTCAAGAAGAAGAGAGAGTCTATTCACATAAACAGAACCAGAAATGAGAAAGAAAACGATCACTACAGGCTGCACAGAAATACAAAGAACTATTAGAGAATACTATGAAAAATTATATGCTAACAAACTGGATAACGGAGAAGAAATGGACAACGTTCTGGAAACATACAACCTTCCGAGGCTGACCCAGAAAGAAACAGAAAATCTCAACAGTCCAATTACCAGCAACGAAATTGAACTGGTAATCAAAAACCTACCAAGAAGAAAACACCTGGAACAGATGGCTTCACCATGGAACTTTATCAAACATTTAGTGAACACCGACCTAATACCCATCCTCCTTAAAGTTTTCCAATGAGTAGAACAAGGGGCAATTCTTCCAAACACATTCTATGAGGCCAGCATCACTCTAATACCAAAACAGGGCAAAGACACCACAGAAAAAGAAAACTACAGACCAATATCCCTGATGAACATAGACACAAAAATACTCAACACAATATTAGCAAACTGAATTCAAAAACACATCAAAAGGATCATCCATCATGATCAAGTAGGGTTTATTCCAGGGATGCAGGGATAGTTCAACATTCAAAGATCCATCAAAATCATCCACCACATCAACAAAAAGAAGGACAAAAACCACATGATCATCTCCATAGATGCTGAAAAAAAATTTGACGAATTTCAACATCCATTCACAATAAAAACTCTCAAGAAAATGGGTATAGAGGGCAAGAACCTCAACATAATAAAGGCCATATATGACAAACCCACAGCCAACCTTAAACTTAACAGCAAGAAGCTGAAAGCTTTTCCTTTAAGATTGGGAAGAAGACAAGGACACCCACGCTCTCCACTTCTATTCAACATAGTACTGGGGGTCCTAGCCACAGCAATCAGACAACACAAAAAATAAAGGGCATCTGGATTGGCAGGGAAGAATTCAAAGTGTCCCTCTTTGCAGATGACATGATATTGTACATGAAAACCCTGAAGAATCTACTCCAAAACTACTACATGTAATATCTGAATTCAGAAAAGTGGCGGGATACAAAATTAATATGCAGAAGTCTGTGGTATTCCTATACACTAACAATGACCTAGCAGAGAGAGAAATCAGGAAAACAATTCCATTCAAAGTTGCATCCAAAGGAAGAAAATACCTAGGAATAAAGCTAACCAAGGAAGTAAAAGACCTATACTCTGAAAACTACAAGACACTCATGAGAGAAATTAAAGAAGATACCAATAAATGGAAACACATGCCCTGCTCATGGATAGGAAGAATTAATATTGTCAAAATAGCCATCCTGCCTAAAGCAATCTACAGATTCAATGCAATTCCTATCAAAATACCAACAGCAGTTTTCAACAAACTAGAACAAATAGTTCTAAAATTCATATGGAACCAGAAAAGACACGGAATAACCAAAGCAATCCTGAGAAAGAAGAATAAAGCTGGGGGGATTATGCTCCCCAACTTCAAGCTTTACTACAAAGCCACAGGTCTCCAGACAATTTGGTACTGGCACAAGAACAGACCCATAGACCAATGGAAAAGACTAGAGAGCCCTGATATAAACACAACCATATATGGTCAATTAATATATGATAAAGGAGCCATGGACATACAATGGGGAAATGACAGCCTCTTCAACAGCTGGTGTTGGCAAAACTGGACAGTTACATGTAAGAGAATGAAACTGGATTATTGTTTAACCCCATACACCAAAGTAAATTCAAAATGGATCAAGGACCTGAATGTAAGTCATGAAACCATTAAGCCCTTAAAAGACAACGTAGGCAAAATCTCGTGAGTAGAAGCATGAGTGACTTCTTCCTGAACACCATCTCCTCGAGCAAGGGAAACAAAAGCAAAAATGAACTCATGGGACTACATCAAACTAAAAAGTTTCCGTATGGCAAAGGACAAAATCGACAGGACAAAAAGGCATCCTACAGTATGGGAGAATACATTTGTAAATGACATATCCCACAAGGGGTTAACATCCAAAATATATAAAGAACTTACACACCTCTACACCCAAAAAGCAAATAACCCCATTAAAAACTGGGCAGAGGATATGAAGAGACAGTTCTCCACAGAAGAAATTCAGATGGCCAACAGACACAAGAAAAGATGCCCCACATCACTAATCATCTGGGAAATGCAAATTAAAACCACAAGGAGATATTACCTCACAGAAGTAAGGATGGCCACCATCCAAAAGACTATGAAGAAAAATATTGGTGAGGACGCAGAGAAAGGGGAACCCTCCTGCACTGCCGTTGGGAATGCAAGCTAGTTCAACCATTGTGGAAAGCAATATGGAGGTTCCTCAAAAAACTAAAAATAGAAATTCCATTTGAACTGGGAATCCCACTCCTTGGAATTTACCCAAAGAATACAGCTTCTCAGATTCAAAAAGACATATGCACCCCTATGTTTATTGCAGCGCTTTTTAACAATAGCCAAGATATGGAGGCAACCGAAGCGTCCATCAGTAGATGAATGAATAAAGAAGATGTGGAACATATACACAATGGAATATTATTCAGCCATAAGAAGGAAACAAATCCTGCCATTTGCAGCAACATGGATGGAGCTGGAGGATATTATGCTCAGTGAAATAAGCCAGGCAGAGAAAGACAAGTGCCAAATGATTTCCCTCACTTCTGGAATAGTACAACGAAGCAAAACTGAAGGAAAAAACTAGTAGCAGACTCAGAGACTCGAAGAAGGAACTAGCGGTTACCAAAGGTCAGGGGAGTGGGAGTGCGGGTGGGGAGGGTGGGAGAAGGGGATTGTGGGGTACTTTGTTTAGTACACATGCTGTGGGGGATCACGGGGAAAACAGTGTAGCCAGAGAAGGCAAGCAGTGAACCTGTGTCATCTTACTACACTGAGGGACAGTGACTGAATTGCGGTAGGCGTGGGGACTTGATAATATGGGTAAATGTAGTAACCACATTGTCTTTTCATGTGAAACCATCATAAGAGTGTATATCAATAAAACCTTAATAAAAATAAAAAATAAAAGATCCACATGAAAAATTTAGAACTGAAAAATGTACTTACCAGAAATCACAAGAAATTGCGTGGCCTCAATCACTCAACAGAGATGGTAGACGAGTCAGTAAACTGAAGGTAACAGCAGCAGAAATTACCTACACGGCAGAAAAGAGGGGAAAAAACATTGTAATAATGAATACATCCTTAGAAACCTGTGGGACTGTATCAAATTCTCTAAATTTTACATGATAGATGATATATAAAGGAAAAGAAAGAGTAATTTTTTTAGAGAAAAGAATTATTACTAAAAGCAGAAGAAAAGATACCGGATTTGACAAAATCGTACATTTAGAGATTCAAGATGCTCAGCAAGCCCCAGAGAGAGCAAATTCAAGGACTTTAGGCCTAATAAGGCCTAAAAATGCCATAATGCTAAAAATCAAAGATAAACTAAAATTTGAATGATCACAGATCATCTGTCATAAAATACAATAGAGGCCACAGAATGTTGAAGAGTATCCTTAAGGTGAGGAAAGGAAAGAACTGCCAACCCAGAAGAGAATCCTTTAGGTAACCAAAGTTTTCAGGAATGAATGCAAAAAAAGAAAAACAGAGTAGAGACAGAGAAAGACGTAGATGAGGGAAAGCTAAGAGAATCTGACCTCCATTAAGGGAAATGTAAAATATTAAACAAAAGAAAGCTGAAGGCCATATGAACACCAGGCAAAATATTCAGAGCTTCAGAGCTAGGAGAATTACAAGGAGTAAAGAGGGACATTACATAAGGTTATGATTCCATTCATCAAATTCTAAATGTATACCCACCTGACAAAAGAGCTTCAAATTACATGAACCAAAAATTGATACAACTGAAAAGAGAAGATAAGTCTGTAACTCAAAGACCACCACCACAGAAAAACACTATCAAACAACATGACCTAATGACATTCTAGTATGTAACCTGGCAACAACACAATGTCACAATGTACATTCTTTTCAAGTGTACACATAACATTAACAGTAAAATCATTTTCTGGGCCAGAAAACTAATCTAAACAAGTGAAAAAATTTCAATTACTACAAATTGTTTTCAGATCAGAGTGTAATAAACTTAAAATCCCTAAGAAATACTTAAAAAAGAAACCTCAAGTTTGGAAATTAAATACACTTCTAAGTAACCCACGGGTCAATAAAGACATTTCAAGGGAAAAGAGAAAATAATATGAATTGCGGGAAAGTAAAAACGTAACATAAAATTTGTAGGATTCTTACACAGAAATTAAGTCACTAAATCACAGTAAAAAAAAACTCCAATCAAAAATCTAAGCTCCCATTTAAAAAATCTAGAAAGGGAACAGCAAAGAAAATCAAAACTAAATATAAAAGGAAACACTAAAGAACAGAACAGAAATCAATGGAACTTGACAACAAAATCAGGAACATTAAAAGCTAGTTCGTTGTAGAGAAAAAGAAGTCAACAGAACTGAAAAAACTCTGCCATGCTAACAAAGAAAACAAGAGGAAATTACCAAAAAGTGGGCATACTACTTCATTCCTATAGACAATAAAAGGAGAAGGAAAAACAATCAACAGCTCTAAACTCACACATTTGAGAAAACAGATGAAATAGGCAAATTACTTGGTAGTGGTAGTTATAAACTACCAAACTCACACAAGAAGAAATAGAGAGCTGCCTCTTCCACCCAGCTGATAAACTGTAGTGGCTCAGGCTCAGACCCCAAAGAGGCCCCGCCCCGGCTTCCACTGCCGCAGCCTGCACAGCACGGCCCTCAGCGCACGGCCGCAAAAGAGAACACGGCCAGCCCCACAGTGACAGCAGGAGTATCTGGGGCTGAAGCCGCAGCAGGGAGCATGGGATGCATAGCGGCACACGCAGAATCCGCAGAGGGAGCCATGTCTAACAGGGTTTACCTGCTCCTCAACACTGCCAATGGAGCAGTGAAGCCGATGATATCCAGGAGGGTGAGGTGATGTGAAACGGTTAGGTGCCAATTTAAAGTAGACTGTGGTAAGTGAAGGATGCACATTGTAATCTTTAAGTTTAATGGTAAATGAATTAAAAATATATATCTAAAAAACAAACAAACATAGATCTAAACCCTGCAATGGAATTAAGTATATACCTATCGATATTCACCTTAAATGTAAATGGGCTGAATGCACCAATCAAAAGACACAGTCACTAAATGCATAAAAAAACAAGACCCATCTATATGCGGCCTACAAGAGACTCATTAACTGAAACACATGCACAGACTGAAAGTAAATGGATGGAAAAAGATATTTCATGCAACTAATATGGAGAAAACATCAGGAGCTGCAGTACTCGTATCAGACAAAATAAACTTCAATACAAAAAAGTAACATGAGACAAAGAAGGACATTACATAAAACATTAAAGGGGTCAGTTCAACAAGTGATGTAACTGTTATAAATATCTATGAACCGAACACAGGATCACTTACATATGTGAAACAAATACTAACAGAATTCAAAGGGGAAATAGAATACAATGCATTCATGTTAAGAGACTTCAACACACCACATACTCCAAAGGAGACATCAACCAGACAGAAAATAAGTAAGGAGACAGAGGCACTGAGCAATGTATTGCAACAGATGGACCTAACGGACATGTCCAGAACACTTCATGTAAAGGCAACAGGACACACATTCTTCTCAAGTGCACATGGAACATTTCCAGAATAGATCATATACTAGGCCACAAAAAGAGCCTCAGCAAATTCAAAAGGACTGAAATTGCACCAAGCAGCTTCTTAGACCACAAAGGTATGAAACTGGAAAAAGCCCACAAACACATGGAGGCTTAATAACACGCTCCTAAATAATCAATGGATCAATAACCAAATAAGGACGGAAATCAAGCAATATATGGAGACAAATGACAGCAATGATTCGACACCACAAAATCTGTGGGATGCAGCAAAGGCCGTGCTCAGAGGGAAGTACACTGCAATATAGGCCTACCTCAGGAAAGAAGAACAATCCCATATGAACACTCTAAACTCAAAAGTAATGAAACTAGAAAAGGAAAAACAAATTAGGCCCAAAGTCAGTAGAAGGAGGGACATAATAAAGATTAGAGCAGAAGTAAATAAAACCGAAAAGAATAAAACAATAGAAAGGATCAATGAAAGCAAGAGCTGGATCTTGGAAAAAATAAACACAATAGGTAAACCCCTAGCCAGACTTCTCAAGAAGAAGAGAGAGTCTATTCACATAAACAGAACCAGAAATGAGAAAGAAAACGATCACTACAGGCTGCACAGAAATACAAAGAACTATTAGAGAATACTGTGAAAAATTATTTGCTAAAAACTGGATAACGGAGAAGAAATGGACAACGTTCTGGAAACATACAACCTTCCAAGGCTGACCCAGAAAGAAACAGAAAATCTCAACAGTCCAATTACCAGCAACGAAATTGAACTGGTAATCAAAAACCTACCTAAGAAGAAAACGCCTGGAACAGATGGCTTCACCATGGAACTTTATCAAACATTTAGTGAACACTGACCTAATACCCATCCTCCTTAAACTTTTCCAACGAGTAGAAGAAGGGGCAATTCTTCCAAACACATTCTATGAGGCCAGCATCACTCTAATACCAAAACAGGGCAAAGACACCACAGAAAAAGAAAACTACAGACCAATATCCCTGATGAACATAGACACAAAAATACTCAACACAATATTAGCAAACTGAATTCAAAAACACATCAAAAGGATCATCCATCATGATCAAGTAGGGATTATTCCAGGGATGCAGGGATGGTTCAACATTCAAAGATCCATCAAAATCATCCACCACATCAACAAAAAGAAGGACAAAAACCACATGATCATCTCCATAGATGCTGAAAAAAAATTTGACGAATTTCAACATCCATTCACAATAAAAACTCTCAAGAAAATGGGTATAGAGGGCAAGAACCTCAACATAATAACGGCCATATATGACAAACCCACAGCCAACCTTAAACTTAACAGCAAGAAGCTGAAAGCTTTTCCTTTAAGACTGGGAAGAAGACAAGGACACCCACGCTCCCCACTTCTATTCAACATAGTACTGGGGGTCCTAGCCACAGCAATCAGACAACACAAAGAAATAAAGGGCATCTGGATTGGCAGGGAAGAATTCAAAGTGTCCCTCTTTGCAGATGACATGATATTGTACATGAAAACCCTGAAGAATCTGCTCCAAAACTACTACATGTAATATCTGAATTCAGAAAAGTGGCGGGATACAAAATTAATATGCAGAAGTCTGTGGTATTCCTATACACTAACAATGACCTAGCAGAGAGAGAAATCAGGAAAACAATTCCATTCAAAGTTGCATCCAAAAGAAGAAAATACCTAGGAATAAAGCTAACCAAGGAAGTAAAGGACCTATACTCTGAAAACTACAAGACACTCATGAGAGAAATTAAAGAAGATACCAATAAATGGAAACACATGCCCTGCTCATGGATAGGAAGAATTAATATTGTCAAAATGGCCATCCTGCCTAAAGCAATCTACAGATTCAATGCAATTCCTATCAAAATACCAACAGCAGTTTTCAACAAACTAGAACAAATAGTTCTAAAATTCATATGGAACCACAAAAGACACGGAATAACCAAAGCAATCCTGAGAAAGAAGAATAAAGCTGGGGGGATTATGCTCCCCAACTTCAAGCTTTACTACAAAGCCACAGGTCTCCAGACAATTTGGTACTGGCACAAGAACAGACCCATAGACCAATGGAAAAGACTAGAGAGCCCTGATATAAACACAACCATATATGGTCAATTAATATATGATAAAGGAGCCATGGACATACAATGGGGAAATGACAGCCTCTTCAACAGCTGGTGTTGGCAAAACTGGACAGTTACATGCAAGAGAATGAAACTGGATTATTGTTTAACCCCATACACCAAAGTAAATTCAAAATGGATCAAGGACCTGAATGTAAGTCATGAAACCATTAAGCCCTTAAAAGACAACGTAGGCAAAATCTCGTGAGTATAAGCATGAGTGACTTCTTCCTGAACACATCTCCTCGAGCAAGGGAAACAAAAGCAAAAATGAACTCATGGGACTACATCAAACTAAAAAGTTTCCGTATGGCAAAGGACAAAATCGACAGAACAAAAAGGCATCCTACAGTATGGGAGAATACATTTGTAAATGACATATCCCACAAGGGGTTAACATCCAAAATATATAAAGAACTTACACACCTCTACACCCAAAAAGCAAATAACCCCATTAAAAACTGGGCAGAGGATATGAAGAGACAGTTCTCCAAAGAAGAAATTCAGATGGCCAACAGACACAAGAAAAGATGCTCCACATCACTAATCATCTGGGAAATGCAAATTAAAACCACAAGGAGATATTACCTCACAGAAGTAAGGATGGCCACCATCCAAAAGACTACGAAGAACAAATATTGGTGAGGACGCAGAGAAAGGGGAACCCTCCTGCACTGCCGTTGGGAATGCAAGCTAGTTCAACCATTGTGGAAAGCAATATGGAGGTTCCTCAAAAAACTAAAAATAGAAATTCCATTTGAACTGGGAATCCCACTCCTTGGAATTTACCCAAAGAATACAGCTTCTCAGATTCAAAAAGACATATGCACCCCTATGTTTATTGCAGCGCTTTTTAACAATAGCCAAGATATGGAGGCAACCGAAGCGTCCATCAGTAGATGAATGGATAAAGAAGATGTGGAACATATACACAATGGAATATTATTCAGCCATAAGAAGGAAACAAATCCTGCCATTTGCAGCAACATGGATGGAGCTGGAGGATATTATGCTCAGTGAAATAAGCCAGGCAGAGAAAGACAAGTGCCAAATGATTTCCCTCACTTCTGGAATATTACAACGAAGCAAAACTGAAGGAAAAAACTAGTAGCAGACTCAGAGACTCCAAGAAGGAACTAGCGGTGACCAAAGGTCAGGGGTGTGGGAGTGCGGGTGGGGAGGGTGGGAGAAGGGGATTGTGGGGTACTTTGTTTAGTACACATGCTGTGGGGGATCACGGGGAAAACAGTGTAGCCAGAGAAGGCAAGCAGTGAACCTGTGTCATCTTACTACACTGAGGGACAGTGACTGAATTGCGGTAGGCGTGGGGACTTGATAATATGGGTAAATGTAGTAACCACATTGTCTTTTCATGTGAAACCTTCATAAGAGTGTATATCAATAAAACCTTAATAAAAATAAAAAATAAAAGATCCACATGAAAAATTTAGAACTGAAAAATGTACTTACCAGAAATCACAAGAAATTGCGTGGCCTCAACCACTCAACAGAGATGGCAGACGAGTCAGTAAACTGAAGGTAACAGCAGCAGAAATTACCTACACTGCAGAAAAGAGGGGAAAAAACATTGGAAATAATGAATACATCCTTAGAAACCTGTGGGACTGTATCAAATTCTCTAAATTTTACATGATAGATGATATATAAAGGAAAAGAAAGAGTAATTTTTTTAGAGAAAAGAATTATTACTAAAAGCAGAAGAGAAGATACCGGATTTGACAAAATCGTACATTTAGAGATTCAAGATGCTCAGAAAGCCCCAGAGAGAGCAAATTCAAGGACTTTAGGCCTAATAAGGCCTAAAAATGCCATAATGCTAAAAATCAAAGATAAACTAAAATTTGAATGATCACAGATCATCTGTCATAAAATACAATAGAGGCCACAGAATGTTGAAGAGTATCCTTAAGGTGAGGAAAGGAAAGAACTGCCAACCCAGAAGAGAATCCTTTAGGTAACCAAAGTTTTCAGGAATGAATGCAAAAAAAGAAAAATAGAGTAGAGACAGAGAAAGACTTAGATGAGGGAAAGCTAAGAGAATCTGACCTCCATTAAGGGAAATGTAAAATATTAAACAAAAGAAAGCTGAAGGCCATATTAATACCAGGCAAAATATTCAGAGCTTCAGAGCTAGGAGAATTACAAGGAGTAAAGAGGGACATTACATAAGGTTATGATTCCATTCACCAAATTCTAAATGTATACCCACCTGACAAAAGAGCTTCAAATTACATGAACCAAAAATTGATACAACTGAAAAGAGAAGATAAGTCTGTAACTCAAAGACCACCACCACAGAAAAACAGTATCAACCAACATGACCTAATGACATTCTAGTATGTAACCTGGCAACAACACAATGTCACAATGTATATTCTTTTCAAGTGTACACATAACATTAACAGTAAAATCATTTTCTGGGCCAGAAAACTAATCTAAACAAGTGAAAAAATTTCAATTACTACAAATTGTTTTCTGATCAGAGTGTAATAAACTTAGAATCCCTAAGAAACACTTAAAAAAGAAACCTCAAGTTTGGAAATTAAATACACTTCTAAGTAACCCACGGGTCAATAAAGACATTTCAAGGGAAAAGAGAAAATAATATGAATTGCGGGAAAGTAAAAATGTAACATAAAATTTGTAGGATTCTTACACAGAAATTAAGAAACTAAATCACAGTACAAAAAAACTCCAATCAAAAATCTAAGCTCCCATTTAAAAAATCTAGAAAGAGAACAGCAAAGAAAATCAAAACTAAATAGAAAAGGAAATACTAAAGAACAGAATAGAAATCAATGAAACTTGACAACAAAATCAGGAACATAAAAAGCTAGTTCGTTGCAGAGAAAAAGAAGTCAACAGAACTGAAAAAACTCTGCCATGCTAACAAAAGAAAACAAGAGGAAATTACCAAAAAGTGTGCATACTACTTCATTCCTACAGACAGTAAAAGGAGAAGGAAAAACAATCAACAGCTCTAAACTCACACATTTGACAAAACAGATGAAATAGGCAAATTACTTGGTAGTGGTAGTTAGAAACTACCAAACTCACACAAGAAGAAATAGCTGCATCTTCCACCCAGCTGACAAACTGTAGTGGCTGAGGCTCAGACCCCAAAGAGGCACCGCCCCGGCTTCCACTGCCTCAGCCTGCACAGCACGGCCCTCAGTGCATGGCCGCAAAAGAGAACACGGCCAGCCCCACAGTGACAGCAGGAGTATCTGGGGCTGAAGCTGCAGCAGGGAGCATGGGATGCACAGTGGCACACGCAGAATCCTCAGAGGGAGCCATGTCTAACAGGGTTTACCTGCTCCTCAACACTGCCAATGGAGCAGTGAAGCCGATGATATCCAGGAGGGTGAGGTGATGTGAAACGGTTAGGTGCCAATTTAAAGTAGACTGTGGTAAGTGAAGGATGCACATTGTAATCTTTAAGTTTAATGGTAAATGAATTAAAAATATATATCTAAAAAAAAAACAAACATAGATCTAAACCCTGCAATGGAATTAAGTATATACCTATCGATATTCACCCTAAATGTAAACAGGCTGAATGCACCAATCAAAAGACACAGTTACTAAATGGATAAAAAAAACAAGACCCATCTATATGCGGCCTACAAGAGACTCATTAACTGAAACACATACACAGACTGAAAGTAAATGGATGGAAAAAGATATTTCATGCAACTAATATGGAGAAAACATCAGGAGCTGCAGTACTCGTATCAGACAAAATAAACTTCAATACAAAGAAAGTAACATGAGACAAAGAAGGACATTACATAAAACATTAAAGGGGTCAGTTCAACAAGCTGATATAACTGTTATAAATATCTATGAACCGAACACAGGATCACTTACATATGTGAAACAAATACTAACACAATTAAAAGGGGAAATAGAATACAATGCATTCATGTTAAGAGACTTCAACACACCACATACTCCAAAGGAGACATCAACCAGACAGAAAATAAGTAAGGAGACAGAGGCACTGAGCAATGTATTGCAACAGATGGACCTAACGGACATGTCCAGAACACTTCATGTAAAGGCAAAAGGACACACATTCTTCTCAAGTGCACATGGAACATTTTCCAGAATAGATCATATACTAGGCCACAAAAAGAGCCTCAGCAAATTCAAAAGGACTGAAATTGCACCAAGCAGCTTCTTAGACCACAAAGGTATGAAACTGGAAAAAGCCCACAAACACATGGAGGCTTAATAACACGCTCCTAAATAATCAATGGATCAATAACCAAATAAGGACGGAGATCAAGCAATATATGGAGACAAATGACAGCAATGATTCGACACCACAAAATCTGTGGGATGCAGCAAAGGCCGTGCTCAGAGGGAAGTACACTGCAATATAGGCCTACCTCAGGAAAGAAGAACAATCCCATATGAACACTCTAAACTCAAAAGTAATGAAACTAGAAAAGGAAAAACAAATTAGGCCCAAAGTCAGTAGAAGGAGGGACATAATTAAGATTAGAGCAGAAGTAAATAAAACCGAAAAGAATAAAACAATAGAAAGGATCAATGAAAGCAAGAGCTGGATCTTGGAAAAAATAAACACAATAGGTAAACCCCTAGCCAGACTTCTCAAGAAGAAGAGAGAGTCTATTCACATAAACAGAACCAGAAATGAGAAAGAAAACGATCACTACAGGCTGCACAGAAATACAAAGAACTATTAGAGAATACTGTGAAAAATTATATGCTAACAAACTGGATAACGGAGAAGAAATGGACAACGTTCTGGAAACATACAACCTTCCAAGGCTGACCCAGAAAGAAACAGAAAATCTCAACAGTCCAATTACCAGCAACGAAATTGAACTGGTAATCAAAAACCTACCTAAGAAGAAAACGCCTGGACAGATGGCTTCACCATGGAACTTTATCAAACATTTAGTGAACACCGACCTAATACCCATCCTCCTTAAAGTTTTCCAACGAGTAGAACAAGGGGCAATTCTTCCAAACACATTCTATGAGGCCAGCATCACTCTAATACCAAAACAGGGCAAAGACACCACAGAAAAAGAAAACTACAGACCAATATCCCTGATGAACATAGACACAAAAATACTCAACACAATATTAGCAAACTGAATTCAAAAACACATCAAAAGGATCATCCATCATGATCAAGTAGGGTTTATTCCAGGGATGCAGGGATGGTTCAACATTCAAAGATCCATCAAAATCATCCACCACATCAACAAAAAGAAGGACAAAAACCACATGATCATCTCCATAGATGCTGAAAAAAAATTTGACGAATTTCAACATCCATTCACAATAAAAACTCTCAAGAAAATGGGTATAGAGGGCAAGTACCTCAACATAATAAAGGCCATATATGACAAACCCACAGCCAACCTTAAACTTAACAGCAAGAAGCTGAAAGCTTTTCCTTTAAGATTGGGAAGAAGACAAGGACACCCACGCTCTCCACTTCTATTCAACATAGTACTGGGGGTCCTAGCCACAGCAATCAGACAACACAAAGAAATAAAGGGCATCTGGATTGGCAGGGAAGAATTCAAAGTGTCCCTCTTTGCAGATGACATGATATTGTACATGAAAACCCTGAAGAATCTACTCCAAAACTACTACATGTAATATCTGAATTCAGAAAAGTGGCGGGATACAAAATTAATATGCAGAAGTCTGTGGTATTCCTATACACTAACAATGACCTAGCAGAGAGAGAAATCAGGAAAACAATTCCATTCAAAGTTGCATCCAAAAGAAGAAAATACCTAGGAATAAAGCTAACCAAGGAAGTAAAAGACCTATACTCTGAAAACTACAAGACACTCATGAGAGAAATTAAAGAAGATACCAATAAATGGAAACACATGCCCTGCTCATGGATAGGAAGAATTAATATTGTCAAAATGGCCATCCTGCCTAAAGCAATCTACAGATTCAATGCAATTCCTATCAAAATACCAACAGCAGTTTTCAACAAACTAGAACAAATAGTTCTAAAATTCATATGGAACCACAAAAGACACGGAATAACCAAAGCAATCCTGAGAAAGAAGAATAAAGCTGGGGGGATTATGCTCCCCAACTTCAAGCTTTACTACAAAGCCACAGGTCTCCAGACAATTTGGTACTGGCACAAGAACAGACCCATAGACCAATGGAAAAGACTAGAGAGCCCTGATATAAACACAACCATATATGGTCAATTAATATATGATAAAGGAGCCATGGACATACAATGGGAAAATGACAGCCTCTTCAACAGCTGGTGTTGGCAAAACTGGACAGTTACATGCAAGAGAATGAAACTGGATTATTGTTTAACCCCATACACCAAAGTAAATTCAAAATGGATCAAGGACCTGAATGTAAGTCATGAAACCATTAAGCCCTTAAAAGACAACGTAGGCAAAATCTCGTGAGTAGAAGCATGAGTGACTTCTTCCTGAACACCATCTCCTCGAGCAAGGGAAACAAAAGCAAAAATGAACTCATGGGACTACATCAAACTAAAAAGTTTCCGTATGGCAAAGGACAAAATCGACAGGACAAAAAGGCATCCTACAGTATGGGAGAATACATTTGTAAATGACATATCCCACAAGGGGTTAACATCCAAAATATATAAAGAACTTACACACCTCTACACCCAAAAAGCAAATAACCCCATTAAAAACTGGGCAGAGGATATGAAGAGACAGTTCTCCACAGAAGAAATTCAGATGGCCAACAGACACAAGAAAAGATGCCCCACATCACTAATCATCTGGGAAATGCAAATTAAAACCACAAGGAGATATTACCTCACAGAAGTAAGGATGGCCACCATCCAAAAGACTACGAAGAAAAATATTGGTGAGGACGCAGAGAAAGGGGAACCCTCCTGCACTGCCGTTGGGAATGCAAGCTAGTTCAACCATTGTGGAAAGCAATATGGAGGTTCCTCAAAAAACTAAAAATAGAAATTCCATTTGAACTGGGAATCCCACTCCTTGGAATTTACCCAAAGAATACAGCTTCTCAGATTCAAAAAGACATATGCACCCCTATGTTTATTGCAGCGCTTTTTAACAATAGCCAAGATATGGAGGCAACCGAAGCGTCCATCAGTAGATGAATGGATAAAGAAGATGTGGAACATATACACAATGGAATATTATTCAGCCATAAGAAGGAAACAAATCCTGCCATTTGCAGCAACATGGATGGAGCTGGAGGATATTATGCTCAGTGAAATAAGCCAGGCAGAGAAAGACAAGTGCCAAATGATTTCCCTCACTTCTGGAATATTACAACGAAGCAAAACTGAAGGAAAAAACTAGTAGCAGACTCAGAGACTCCAAGAAGGAACTAGCGGTTACCAAAGGTCAGGGGTGTGGGAGTGCGGGTGGGGAGGGTGGGAGAAGGGGATTGTGGGGTACTTTGTTTAGTACACATGCTGTGGGGGATCACGGGGAAAACAGTGTAGCCAGAGAAGGCAAGCAGTGAACCTGTGTCATCTTACTACACTGAGGGACAGTGACTGAATTGCGGTAGGCGTGGGGACTTGATAATATGGGTAAATGTAGTAACCACATTGTCTTTTCATGTGAAACCTTCATAAGAGTGTATATCAATAAAACCTTAATAAAAATAAAAAATAAAAGATCCACATGAAAAATTTAGAACTGAAAAATGTACTTACCAGAAATCACAAGAAATTGCGTGGCCTCAACCACTCAACAGAGATGGTAGACGAGTCAGTAAACTGAAGGTAACAGCAGCAGAAATTACCTACACTGCAGAAAAGAGGGGAAAAAACATTGGAAATAATGAATACATCCTTAGAAACCTGTGGGACTGTATCAAATTCTCTAAATTTTACATGATAGATGATATATAAAGGAAAAGAAAGAGTAATTTTTTAGAGAAAAGAATTATTACTAAAAGCAGAAGAAAAGATACCGGATTTGACAAAATCGTACATTTACAGATTCAAGATGCTCAGCAAGCCCCAGAGAGAGCAAATTCAAGGACTTTAGGCCTAATAAGGCCTAAAAATGCCATAATGCTAAAAATCAAAGATAAACTAAAGTTTGAATGATCACAGATCATCTGTCATAAAATACATTAGAGGCCACAGAATGTTGAAGAGTATCCTTAAGGTGAGGAAAGGAAAGAACTGCCAACCCAGAAGAGAATCCTTTAGGTAACCAAAGTTTTCAGGAATGAATGCAAAAAAAGAAAAATAGAGTAGAGACAGAGAAAGACGTAGATGAGGGAAAGCTAAGAGAATCTGACCTCCATTAAGGGAAATGTAAAATATTAAACAAAAGAAAGCTGAAGGCCATATTAATACCAGGCAAAATATTCAGAGCTTCAGAGCTAGGAGAATTACAAGGAGTAAAGAGGGACATTACATAAGGTTATGATTCCATTCATCAAAATCTAAATGTATACCCACCTGACAAAAGAGCTTCAAATTACATGAACCAAAAATTGATACAACTGAAAAGAGAAGATAAGTCTGTAACTCAAAGACCACCACCACAGAAAAACACTATCAACCAACATGACCTAATGACATTCTAGTATGTAACCTGGCAACAACACAATGTCACAATGTACATTCTTTTCAAGTGTACACATAACATTAACAGTAAAATCATTTTCTGGGCCAGAAAACTAATCTAAACAAGTGAAAAAATTTCAATTACTACAAATTGTTTTCTGATCAGAGTGTAATAAACTTAAAATCCCTAAGAAACACTTAAAAAAGAAACCTCAAGTTTGGAAATTAAATACACTTCTAAGTAACCCACGGGTCAATAAAGACATTTCAAGGGAAAAGAGAAAATAATATGAATTGCGGGAAAGTAAAAATGTAACATAAAATTTGTAGGATTCTTACACAGAAATTAAGTCACTAAATCACAGTAAAAAAAAACTCCAATCAAAAATCTAAGCTCCCATTTAAAAAATCTAGAAAGGGAACAGCAAAGAAAATCAAAACTAAATATAAAAGGAAACACTAAAGAACAGAACAGAAATCAATGGAACTTGACAACAAAATCAGGAACATTAAAAGCTAGTTCGTTGTAGAGAAAAAGAAGTCAACAGAACTGAAAAAACTCTGCCATGCTAACAAAGAAAACAAGAGGAAATTACCAAAAAGTGGGCATACTACTTCATTCCTATAGACAATAAAAGGAGAAGGAAAAACAATCAACAGCTCTAAACTCACACATTTGACAAAACAGATGAAATAGGCAAATTACTTGGTAGTGGTAGTTATAAACTACCAAACTCACACAAGAAGAAATAGAGAGCTGCCTCTTCCACCCAGCTGATAAACTGTAGTGGCTCAGGCTCAGACCCCAAAGAGGCCCCGCCCCGGCTTCCACTGCCTCAGCCTGCACAGCACGGCCCTCAGCGCACGGCCGCAAAAGAGAACACGGCCAGCCCCACAGTGACAGCAGGAGTATCTGGGGCTGAAGCCGCAGCAGGGAGCATGGGATGCACAGCGGCACACGCAGAATCCTCAGAGGGAGCCATGTCTAACAGGGTTTACCTGCTCCTCAACACTGCCAATGGAGCAGTGAAGCCGATGATATCCAGGAGGGTGAGGTGATGTGAAACGGTTAGGTGCCAATTTAAAGTAGACTGTGGTAAGTGAAGGATGCACATTGTAATCTTTAAGTTTAATGGTAAATGAATTAAAAATATATATCTAAAAAAAAAACAAACATAGATCTAAACCCTGCAATGGAATTAAGTATATACCTATCGATATTCACCCTAAATGTAAACAGGCTGAATGCACCAATCAAAAGACACAGTTACTAAATGGATAAAAAAACAAGACCCATCTATATGCGGCCTACAAGAGACTCATTAACTGAAACACATGCACAGACTGAAAGTAAATGGATGGAAAAAGATATTTCATGCAACTAATATGGAGAAAACATCAGGAGCTGCAGTACTCGTATCAGACAAAATAAACTTCAATACAAAGAAAGTAACATGAGACAAAGAAGGACATTACATAAAACATTAAAGGGGTCAGTTCAACAAGCTGATATAACTGTTATAAATATCTATGAACCGAACACAGGATCACTTCCATATGTGAAACAAATACTAACACAATTAAAAGGGGAAATAGAATACAATGCATTCATGTTAAGAGACTTCAACACACCACATACTCCAAAGGAGACATCAACCAGACAGAAAATAAGTAAGGAGACAGAGGCACTGAGCAATGTATTGCAACAGATGGACCTAACGGACATGTACAGAACACTTCATGTAAAGCAACAGGACACACATTCTTCTCAAGTGCACATGGAACATTTTCCAGAATAGATCATATACTAGGCCACAAAAAGAGCCTCAGCAAATTCAAAAGGACTGAAATTGCACCAAGCAGCTTCTTAGACCACAAAGGTATGAAACTGGAAAAAGCCCACAAACACATGGAGGCTTAATAACACGCTCCTAAATAATCAATGGATCAATAACCAAATAAGGACGGAGATCAAGCAATATATGGAGACAAATGACAGCAATGATTCGACACCACAAAATCTGTGGGATGCAGCAAAGGCCGTGCTCAGAGGGAAGTACACTGCAATATAGGCCTACCTCAGGAAAGAAGAACAATCCCATATGAACACTCTAAACTCAAAATTAATGAAACTAGAAAAGGAAAAACAAATTAGGCCCAAAGTCAGTAGAAGGAGGGACATAATAAAGATTAGAGCAGAAGTAAATAAAACCGAAAAGAATAAAACAATAGAAAGGATCAATGAAAGCAAGAGCTGGATCTTGGAAAAAATAAACACAATAGGTAAACCCCTAGCCAGACTTCTCAAGAAGAAGAGAGAGTCTATTCACATAAACAGAACCAGAAATGAGAAAGAAAACGATCACTACAGGCTGCACAGAAATACAAAGAACTATTAGAGAATACTGTGAAAAATTATATGCTAACAAACTGGATAACGGAGAAGAAATGGACAACGTTCTGGAAACATACAACCTTCCAAGGCTGACCCAGAAAGAAACAGAAAATCTCAACAGTCCAATTACCAGCAACGAAATTGAACTGGTAATCAAAAACCTACCTAAGAAGAAAACGCCTGGAACAGATGGCTTCACCATGGAACTTTATCAAACATTTAGTGAACACCGACCTAATACCCATCCTCCTTAAAGTTTTCCAACGAGTAGAACAAGGGGCAATTCTTCCAAACACATTCTATGAGGCCAGCATCACTCTAATACCAAAACAGGGCAAAGACACCACAGAAAAAGAAAACTACAGACCAATATCCCTGATGAACATAGACACAAAAATACTCAACACAATATTAGCAAACTGAATTCAAAAACACATCAAAAGGATCATCCATCATGATCAAGTAGGGTTTATTCCAGGGATGCAGGGATGGTTCAACATTCAAAGATCCATCAAAATCATCCACCACATCAACAAAAAGAAGGACAAAAACCACATGATCATCTCCATAGATGCTGAAAAAAAATTTGACGAATTTCAACATCCATTCACAATAAAAACTCTCAAGAAAATGTGTATAGAGGGCAAGTACCTCAACATAATAAAGGCCATATATGACAAACCCACAGCAAACCTTAAACTTAACAGCAAGAAGCTGAAAGCTTTTCCTTTAAGATTGGGAAGAAGACAAGGACACCCACGCTCTCCACTTCTATTCAACATAGTACTGGGGGTCCTAGCCACAGCAATCAGACAACACAAAGAAATAAAGGGCATCTGGATTGGCAGGGAAGAATTCAAAGTGTCCCTCTTTGCAGATGACATGATATTGTACATGAAAACCCTGAAGAATCTACTCCAAAACTACTACATGTAATATCTGAATTCAGAAAAGTGGCGGGATACAAAATTAATATGCAGAAGTCTGCGGTATTCCTATGCACTAACAATGACCTAGCAGAGAGAAATCAGGAAAAAAATTCCATTCAAAGTTGCATCCAAAAGAAGAAAATACCTAGGAATAAAGCTAACCAAGGAAGTAAAAGACCTATACTCTGAAAACTACAAGACACTCATGAGAGAAATTAAAGAAGATACCAATAAATGGAAACACATGCCCTGCTCATGGATAGGAAGAATTAATATTGTCAAAATGGCCATCCTGCCTAAAGCAATCTACAGATTCAATTCAATTCCTATCAAAATACCAACAGCAGTTTTCAACAAACTAGAACAAATAGTTCTAAAATTCATATGGAACCACAAAAGACACGGAATAACCAAAGCAATCCTGAGAAAGAAGAATAAAGCTGGGGGGATTATGCTCCCCAACTTCAAGCTTTACTACAAAGCCACACTTCTCAAGACAATTTGGTACTGGCACAGAACAGACCCATAGACCAATAGAAAAGACTAGAGAGCCCTGATATAAACCCAACCATATATGGTCAATTAATATATGATAAAGGAGCCATGGACATACAATGGGGAAATGACAGCCTCTTCAACAGCTGGTGTTGGCAAAACTGGACAGTTACATGCAAGAGAGTGAAACTGGATTATTGTTTAACCCCATACACGAATGTAAATTCAAAATGGATCAAGGACCTGAATGTAAGTCATGAACCCATAAAGCCCTTAAAAGACAACGTAGGCAAAATCTCGTGAGTATAAGCATGAGTGAATTCTTCCTGAACGCATCTCCTCAAGCAAGGGAAATAAAAGCAAAAATGAACTCATGGGACTACATCAAGCTAAAAAGTTTCCGTATGGCAAAGGACAAAATCGACAGAACAAAAAGGCATCCTACAGTATGGGAGAATACATTTGTAAATGACATATCCCACAAGGGTTTAACATCCAAAATATATAAAGAACTTACACCCCTCTACACCCAAAAATCAAATAACTCCATTAAAAACTGGGCAGAGTATATGAAGAGACAGTTCTCAAAGAAGAAATTCAGATGGCCAACAGACACAAGAAAAGATGCTCCACATCACTAATCATCTGGGAAATGCAAATTAAAACCACAAGGAGATATTACCTCACAGAAGTAAGGATGGCCACCATCCAAAAGACTACGAAGAACAAATATTGGTGAGGAAGCAGAGAAAGGGGAACCCTCCTGCACTGCCGTTGGGAATGCAAGCTAATTCAACCATTGTGGAAAGCAATATGGAGGTTCCTCAAAAAACTAAAAATAGAAATTCCTTTTGAACTGGGAATCCCACTCCTTGGAATTTACCCAAAGAATACAGCTTCTCAGATTCAAAAAGACATATGCACCCCTATGTTTATTGCAGCGCTATTTAACAATAGCCAAGATATGGAGGCAACCGAAGCGTCCATCAGTAGATGAATAGATAAAGAAGATGTGGAACATATACACAATGGAATATTATTCAGCCATAATAAGGAAACAAATCCTGCCATTTGCAGCAACATGGATGGAGCTGGAGGATATTATGCTCAGTGAAATAAGCCAGGCAGAGAAAGACAAGTGCCAAATGATTTCCCTCACTTCTGGAATAGTACAACGAAGCAAAACTGAAGGAAAAAACTAGTAGCAGACTCAGAGACTCCAAGAAGAAACTAGTGGTTACCAAAGGTCAGGGGTGTGGGAGTGCGGGTGGGGAGGGTGGGAGAAGGGGATTGTGGGGTACTTTGTTTAGTACACATGCCGTGGGGGATCACGGGGAAAACAGTGTAGCCAGAGAAGGCAAGCAGTGAACCTGTGTCATCTTACTACACGGATGGACAGTGACTGAATTGAGGTAGGCGTGGGGCCTTGATAATATGGGTAAATGTAGTAACCACATTGCCTTTTCATGTGAAACCTTCATAAGAGTGTATATCAATAAAACCTTAATAAAAATAAAAAATAAAAGATCCACATGAAAAATTTAGAACTGAAAAATGACTTACCAGAAATCACAAGAAATTGCGTGGCCTCAACCACTCAACAGATATGGTAGACGAGTCAGTAAACTGAAGGTAACAGCAGCA
>JAVSCE010015984.1:0-36055 GCA_032199065.1 Smutsia gigantea
GGGCTCACTAGGGACCTGCGGGGTCCCGGCGGCATCGGGGCTGAGGAAGGTCGGGGACTCCTCGTTTGCGCTCTGGTGGGTGATCCGGACTTGGCCTCCTGCGGACATCTGAACATTTTTGCCCGTTGATGCACTGGGGAGGGTGGGCGCCGGCTCCACTCGCCAGTTGTCCTGGAGCCGGCGCACCCGGGGCCCAGGCAGCTCTGCGGCCCCTGAGGCCTCTCCCCGCTCCCAGAGCCGACCGTCCTCCAGCGCGCCTGCCAGCAGTTCCCGGCGAGGAGGGAGCCGGCCCGCCGACGGCTGGGGCTCCCGGAGCGCCTGCGGCAGGGGGAGAAGCTGCAGAGGGAGGCGCGGTCGGCGGGGCAGGGCCTGGGGAGGGGCCCCGATGTCCGCCGTGGGGCTGGGCGCTGAGGACGGCGGGCCGCGGGCTGGAGCCGTGGGAGGGGACTGTGCGGACTTGTCCTGGGGCGGGGACCGCAGGCCTCGCTGGCGCTGCTGCAGCGGGATTAGGAGGCTGCACGGGGCGCCGCCAGGGGGACGAGGCGGTCTTCGACGCGACCCTGGGCGAGGTGGAGGCGGTCCTGCGGGAGGTGCCCGGGCTCTGCAGGCGGGGGAGCTGCTGAGCCGCGAGGGTGCTGGCCACGACGAGGCGGGCGCGGGGCGGCGGCTGCAGGCGCGCGTGGCGATGGTGGAGGGGGCGGACCGCAGCGGGAACACGCCCCTGTCCGAGGCGGCGGCGGCGGGCGGGCAGCCGCTGGCCGTCCAGCTGCTGGCCGAGCAGGGCGCCAGCCCCAACAGGAAGGTGCGCGCCCGCGGGGCCGGGCCGGACTCAGGGTCCCCTCCCGCAGGGCGCCTTCGGGCGCACGCCGCTGTGGCGCGCAGTCTTCGGAGCCACCTGAAAGCTGTGGAGGTGCTGCTGAAGCTGGGAGCGGACCCCCGGGTGCGCGCGGACGACGGGAGCACCCCGAGCAGGTGAGTCAGCGCAAGAGCGCCCTCCCCCAAAGGCGTCCGGTTCCTGGCGGCCCCACGCGGGCTAGTCGTTCACCCTTGCAGGACCTAAAACCACCTGCTGGGCCCTTCCCCCGCCCCCCCCCCACCCCCGAAGTCTTGGCTTTGCTCCTTCTTGCTCTCCCCTCAATCAAGGGCACAGCTACCTCCGGTTTCTGAGTGCCTCCTCTGCCCTGGGCTCCACTTATCTCCCTGGATCCTCAGGTCCAGCTGGGGAAGTGGTAGAGCCGTTGGTGGTGTGGAAACTGAGGCTGACCACTTCTGGGACTCGCGGGAGGTCTCGCTGGCAGCCAGGGCAGCTTTGAGCCCAGCAGCGGGAATCTGCGGACCACCTGAGCAGGCTGCCGCCACCTCAGCCTAGCAGGGCCGCAGCTCCCTGCGCCTGGGGACTGCACCTTTCCCAGGGCCGTGCACCAGGCTAGGCTGCGGGTGCTCGCTCCCTACCCCCGCAGGTCGGATGAGGCCGACTCAAGGCCTCTGTGAAGCTGGATCGCCCAGCACTCCCTTCATTTCAGTCTAGTGGGAACCTGTCTCCGATCTCAGCCTGTGTCCCCCTCGGCCACCCCCATCCCAATCTGTAAAGCTGAGTGTTGCCCGGAAAATGTGGGCTCCACCTGAGGTGTGCTGGTGGACCCCTGCTTCCACATCTGTGCGGTGCCAGGGTCTTTGACCACTGGGGACCCTGGGCCCCACCTCTCCCCAAGTTGCCTGTCCAGGATCCTACTCTGGGGCCCCACCTTGTCCTGGCAGGCATTCCCTCGGCACTCCCTCTGGTGCTGGCTCCAGCTCTTGAATACAGGGGCTGGGGAGGGGGCTTCAAAGAGTAGCAGAGCCTTTGGCTTCAAACTCCTCCTGCTTTCTCTTCAAAGAAATGCCTCCTCAGAAGGGGCTGGGGTGTGGAGGGGGAGCACAGGGAAGACCCCCCTCTAAGCTGGCCCTGCTCCACACCTTTGCTGGGCAGCAGGCGCAGAACAGGTGGGCACAGGGGGCCAGTGAGGGGTCAACAAGCATGTGGGTGGTGATATGAGGGGTGAGGGAGGGTCATGGGACGGGGTTGGGGAAGGGATGGGTCAGGGAGGCCACTGGATGCCAGGAAGGGCAGTTTTTTCAATAAAGTGTGCTGGAGCCACTGGCCATCCAGTGAAGATAAAGAAATGTGCCTTGACCTAGACCTCACATCTTATATAAAAGACTAAGTCAAAATGGGTTAGGGGTTTAAATGTACAGTGTAAAACCACAGAATCTTTAGAAGCCAGGAGAACATCTTTGGGACCTATCTACAGCTTGGTAAAGAGCTCTTAGCAAAATGTACAATCCATAAGAGAAAAAAAAATTAGACTTATCAAAATGTAAAACTTCTATTCTGCAAAAGACTCTGTTTAAGAAGATGGAAGGACAGGCCGCAGGCAGGAAGAACCGATTTGCAAACCGCATTTGTGACAAAAGGCCCGTATCTAGAATATACAAACTCTCAAAACTCAGAAGTAAACGAATCATACATTCCAGTTATAAAGTGAACAAAGGACATGAGAAATTTCACTGATAATGGCATAATGACAGCAAATAAACATGAGATGCTCAGCATGATGACACACAAGGTAGAAGAGCTCAAATTAAAAACTAACCATAGCAGATGCTGGTGAGATGTGGAGAAACTAGAACTCCCACTGCCAGTGGGAACAGGGAGTGGAAAACAGCCTGTCAGTTTCTTAAGAAACTAAACATACATTTACCATGTGACTTTCCCACTCCTGGGCATCTTTTCCAGTAAAATGAAAACTGTGTCCACACAAAAGTGTACACGAATGTACATAGCAGCTCAATTTGTAACAGCCCCCAAGCAGAATCAACCTAGATGTTCTTCAGTGGGTGAAAGGTTAAACTAGCAGTTCATGCCCACTGCGGAGCCCTCCTTGGCAATGAAGAAAGCCTATATGTGAAATTGCTGAAGTGGAACAAACCGGGTCTGTGGATCACACCATAACAATAGTTTGTGTATTGTACTAGCTGTGTAAGGTGCCATCACCGGGGAAACGTGTTAAGGGTATATGAGAATACTCCTTTTTATGCAACTTCCTGTAAATTTATGATTGCTTACGAACAAAAGTAAGTAAAAATCATCAAGCATTCAAGGAAACAGAAAAATATAACCCATAGTGAAGAGTAAAATCAATCAAAACTCACTCAGAAATTATGTGGATGATAGAATTAGTAGTCAGGACACAGAAACGTGTAACTGTATCATACACACACACTCC
Source organism: Smutsia gigantea (assembly GCA_032199065.1). Lineage (NCBI taxonomy): Eukaryota > Metazoa > Chordata > Mammalia > Pholidota > Manidae > Smutsia > Smutsia gigantea. Next base: position 3,267 of record JAVSCE010015984.1, read on the forward strand.
TATCTCTAGCTCTATATTCCTAAATTCTAGAGATGAAAACTACAGTGTAGGAGATGAAAAATACACTGGATGGGATTAATGGCAGGCTAGACAAGGAAAAAGGTATTAATTAATTTGAACACATAGCAACAGAAAAGCTCCAAAATGGATTGCAGAAAGAAGGTAGTGAACAGATTTGTGCTTCTAGAATAACTGGGGCCTGATTTATCCTTCTGTCGGAGACAACAAAACCTGGGCAGAATATATGAAACAGTGGTTTCCAAGACACTGGGACACCATGGAATAAATCGGTGAACCCCAAGAGGCTGGAAATAAGCTAAGTGAGCCTTTTGACTGCCCAGCTTACCACCTTGGGAGAATTTCCAAGCTGTGGTGTAAGAGGGACAATCCAGGCAGAGCCTGGCTGATTTCCTGAGTTAAGGAGACAGAGTTCAGAGTCCAGACATACCAAGGCAGAGAGAGACTGCAAACACCAGAAGGAAGAAAGCCTCAGGGAGCAAGAGCTCTAGGTGTGCAGGGCCCTTGGGCACTCAGGTGATACTTAATGGCTTGGCTACAGGAAGAGATGCCTCAAGGCTGGACACAGGGCCATCTGCAGGGCTAGGAAGGAAGCAGTGCCTGGAGTGTCCCCACCAGCCAGAGCAGGAAGCCTCGTGACCCATGGGGTAGAGCACTAAGGAGGATCTTGCCTCAGTAGTAAAGAATAATGACTCCTAGGATAAACGCTGCTCTAGGGCAGCCTAATAAATTTTAAAGCAAGACCCTAAGGATAAAACTTTAAGTATACCCCAGAACAAAGGTCAAGAATACTTACAGAGACGCAGACAGCTCCTACCAAGGCCAAGTTCACACTGTCTGGATCCAGTCAAAGATCACCGGACATGCCCAGAACAATGACACAAGGAGAAAAGTCACCCAATCAAGACACATCGAGCACGGATAAAGATGTTAGAACCAGCATATAAAGACATTTAAACAGCTATTTTAACTCTATATCAGATGCCCCCAAAATTGACTAGAGATACGGAGCATATAAAGAAGACCCAAGCTGAAATTCCATAGATCAAAAATCACAACCTCTGGCATGAAAACAGACTCAGACTGGACATCGCAGAGGTAAAGATTAGTGAATTTGAAGACTTAAAAATAGAAATCACCCAAAATTAAAAGAGAAAAAGGAACATGTACAAATGAAAAGAGGGTCAGTGAGCTGCAGGACAGTGTCAAGAGGCCTTATGTATATGGAATTGGAGTTTCTGAAGGAAAGAAGGAAAAGGGGAAAGAAAAAAATCTTTGAAGAAATAATGACCTTAAAATTTCCAAATTTGACGAAAAATATAAACCACATTCTCAAAAGCTCAACAAACTCAAGCACAAGAAACAGGAAGAAAAATCATGCTAGGACACATCATGATGAAATTTCCAAAAACCAGTGACAAAGAGAAAATCTTAAAAGCAGCCAGAGAGAAGAAAGTCATGTTGTAGGCAAAGGAACAGAGGTGAGGATTATGGCTGAGCTCTCGCTGGAAACAATGCAAGTGAGGAGGCAAAGGGGCAACAGCCTTGAAATGCTGAGGAAAACAAAAGCCTTGGCGACCTCCAATTCTCTACCCAGAGTAAATACTTTTCAAAACTGAAGGCAATTCAACCCTTGTGGAAAGCAATGTGGAAGTTGCTCAAAAACTAAAACTAGAAAAACCATTTGACCCAGGAATTCCACTCCTAGGAATTTACTGGAAGAAAACATGATCCCTGATTCAAATGCCATATGCACCCCTGTTTATCACAGCACTATTTACAATAGCCAAGAAATGGAAGCAACCTAAGTGTCCATGATTAGATGAATGGATAAAGAAGATGTGGTACATATACACAATGGAATACTATTCAGCCATAAGAAAGACACAAATCCTACCATTTGCAACACCATGGATGGAGCTAGAGGGTATTATGCTCAGTGAAATAAGCAGTGAAAGACAAGTACCAAATGATTTCCCTCATTTGTGGAGTATAAGAACAAAGAAAAAACTGAAGGAACCAAACAGCAGCAGACTCACAGAGAAGGGACTAGCGGTTACCAAAGGGGAGGGGTAGAAGGGAGGAAGAGGGGGATTGAGGGGCACTGTAATTGCAATCACAATATAGATAGGTCACGGGGAAGGCAGTACAGCACGGAGAAGACAAATAGGGACTCTGTGGCATCTCACTACACTGATGGACAGTGACTGTGGTGTGGTGGGGGAGAGGACTTGGTAATATGAGTGAATGTTGAAATCCCCATGTTGTTCATGTGAAACATTCATAAGATTGTATATCAATGATACTTTATTTAAAAATAAATAAATAAAACTGAAGGCAAAATAAAGACCTTTACAGGCATGCAAAAGCTTAAAGAATCAATCACCAGCTGACTCACAGTACAGAATGGATGGCTTACAGGTGGGAGGAAAGGGACACCTGTGGGTGATATGGAACCACATGCAGGCGTGAGTAGCCTGGGAAGGCCCATTATATAGTTAGATGGATAAGACACTGATTGTTTACATTTATTGAAAAGAGAATTGAAGAAACAATAAACCAAAATATTGGTAATGTTATGGGGTTTAATAATATATGTAGATGTACATACTGAAAATGTCACAAATTACAGCGTTTTGGTTCAAACGTGACAGAAATATAAAGTTTTGGGGGGATGGACATATATTGCTGAAGGTTCTTACACTATATGTGAAGTATTAAATACCACTTGAAGGTAGATTGTGGTCAGTCACAGGTATATACAGTAAACCATGAAACAACTACTAAAATAGCAAAAGAGTTCTAGCTAATAAGGCAATAGAGATAAAATAGAATTCTAAAAACTATGCAATCCAAAAGGAGGCAAAAAGAAGAAAAGGGAAATAACAGATGGGCCCAGGAGAAAACAAATAGCAAATGGCAGTTTTTAACTCAACTATATCAATAATCTCATTAAATGCAGATGGTTTGAACACCCTAATTAAAAGGGAGAGATGATGATTTGGGGATTTAAAAAATTCAACTATATTCTTCCCATAAGAAACAAACTTTAAATATAGACACAAGTAGGTGAAATTAAAAGGATGGAAACAAATCTGCCAGGGTAAGAGTAAATTAAGAAAGCTGAGGTGACATCAGAAAGAGTAGATTTCAGAACAAAGAATATTACTAGGGATAAAAGAATTATTTCATAATGACAAGGACACCAATTTATCAAGAGGACATAAGAATCCTAAATGTTTATGCAGCTACTTACAGAGCTGCAAAATACATGAAGCAAAAACTGATAGAACCACAAGGAAAGAGAAACCCACAATTACAGTAGATTTCACCATCTCTGTCTCCATGATTGGTGAAACAAGTAGACAGAAAATCAGTGGTGATATAAAAGAGGTAAGGAACTCCATCAACCGTTGCCTGTTGATCCATCATCCCGTCATGGCTATCTGTGCATCACTGTCTTCATAAATGTATCCATTTAATCCAGTCTTTTTTCGTTGGTTGATTTTAGTTTTTCACTGATTCATACATTCTCCCATTAACTTGAGTCACTTATTCACAAACTTACCTGTCCATTCACCCACTCTACTCATTTTACCCTTATACCATCTGAAATCATCCCTCATTTATCCACTTATAATCTATTAATTCAAACACCCATCCATCCATTCATATGCACATTTGTGCTGTTTACTGGGCAGAAGAGTCCAAGAAAGCAGGGACCATGTTTCATTCACAATCATGTTCTCCAGTGTCATGCATTTTGTTTTCCATGTGATAGGCAAAAGTTGTGCTGAATCACTGAACTCATCTATCAATGCGTCTATTTGCTCAACCATCTACTTATCTAATTCATTAAATCCATTCATCTGTTCATTTTTTCATGTATCATTTCATCTATTCATTTGATCACTATATCATGCTTTATCACTTACTCATTTACTCCTCTACTCATCGTGCATTCATGGGCTCATTCAGAAGTGCACTCGTTAACATTTTAAAAATTCCATCTCTTTATGCACCCTCTCAGTTGTCCAGTTCTACTTACAAACTACCTTTGGCAAATTATTAAACTTACTTGGATCTCGGTTTCTATAAATTCATAGATGGGACTGATTAAGAGTCCTAGTTTTTCAAGATTGATGAGCTAATGAATGACACCTTAGCACAACTCCTGGTACTTAGCGCTCAATAAATTATAGCTGTTATTCTTTGAAGTGAGCGTTCAGATTTTCTTTAAACTACTAACTTATTGGCTCATTCACGTCCGTTCACTCTTCCATGTATTTCTCTTTTCTCATTTATCCGGCTGCTCGTTAATCCACTCCTGGATTCTACACATTTTTGAACTTTTGTAAAATACAAACCACATGCTGAACACTACAAATCACGGTTTGTGTGGCTTGACCACAAAGGAAATACTCATGTTGTCACCACCTGAGTCAAGAAATAAAATATCGCATATCGCCAGGACTCCATCCCTCCTGCAGGGGAGGTTGGGGGTGAAGCGGGCCCAAGCCTGCGTCCCCGGGGAGGCAGTCCAGGGCGGGTGCTAACCTCGCGGCTGGCGGCGGCAAGCAGGAAGCCCGGGCGTGCAGGGAGGACGGGACGCGGAGGCCCTGTTTGGTGCTGGCAGGGAGACCACAGGGCGCCGGTGTCTCCGTTTGGGGGGCGCTGCATCTGCGGGTGGAGCCTGGCGGGCCCGCCGCGGGCGACGGGGAGAGCCCATGTGTGCGGTCGGTGCCCTGCCCTCCAGCAGGCGAGGGTACCGCTCACCTCCCGAGCCAAGCCCACGCCCAGCGCCTGGCCGGGGTCGTCTGCCACAGGAGGCCCCGCTGGACGCGGTGGCCAGCGTGCTGCGGTCGCGGGACCTGCGCCTCACGGAGGCCACGCTCCGGAGCACGAAGGCCGAGCGGCAGCGGGCGGCAGAGGCGGAGAGGCGCGCGGCGGCGGGCAGGGCTGGCGTGCGTGCTCGCGCCCGGCCGACCCGCCTGTCCCGCCGCAGCCCCGCCGCCAGAGTGCGTCGGCTGGCGGAGGAGCAGCGCGGCGCCACCGGCCTGCCCGAGGGCGGACCCGCCGCCCGCAGCTGCCGCGCGCCTTCTGCGGGCTCTGCCGGAGGCTCGCCGAGCGCAGGTGCGCCCCTCCCCGCGCGGGCGGGCGGCTCCCCTCCGAGCGGCCTCTCGGCCTCTGGGGGCGCGGCCGCCGGCCGAGCCGCTGCAGGTCCTGCTCCCGGTGCTCGCGCAGCCTCCCAGCGGAGGCCCCCGGAACCCGCCCCAGTAAAGTTCGCAGGGTCCGCGACTGTGCGCGAGTCCTGCTGTGTGCACGCGCCTGCGGTGCGGCTGAGTGTGCGCGTCCACGAACGCGTTCCCAGCCGGCTGGAGCCCGGGCTGGAGGGCCCTGGTTTGCGGGCTCTTGAGGGTACAGGGGAGGAAAGGCCGGGAGGAGGAACCTGGGAGTCGGCCGCGCTTCCGCTCCCCCAAACACATTCCTCCACCGTCCCCGCCGGGGGCTCCAGCCTCTGAAGGGCAGGAGGGATGGGTGGGTAGGTGGACAGAGAAGACGGCAGGTAAAATGTAGTCAATTTTATTCTCCTTGAACCACAAAATAGAGTCTTTGGTTGTACAAATATCACTAGTTACAGTCTTGCATGGACATGAGGTCCTGGCTGGGGAGGGGGCAGTTAGCGGCCAGAACTCCTGAGGGGTCTCTTTAAAATTCTAACACCCAGGCTAAAAAGACTTAGGGCAAGGGTGGTGGCCCCCACCCCAAGTCAGGGGCGGGGCAAGGTACACCGACCATCTAGGAGGGCACTGGGCCCAGGCCGCGGCGTCCTGGCCGCACGGGGCGGCGGCTGCTGCACAGCGTCGCCTCCTCAGGGCCCGCGGCGCCGGGGGAAGGCCTGCCTAGAAGCACCATGGCCACCTCCCCACCCTCCTGCAGGCCTGGAGGGCAGATGCAGGGGAGTGTGAGCTGGGGTGGGTGGGGGCCCTGGGAGCACTCCTGGCACTGGCCCACCGACTCACCAGGGCTGGGAGACGGCTCCGAGGACCTCAGCGCCTCAGCAAAATCCGGGGACTGTGATGGGGAGAAGGGCTGGTCAGGGCTCTGGCCCAGGCCTGCCTGAAACTGCCCAGTGAACCTGGCCGAGGGATGGGGGATGGGGCCGGCCCCACACCCAAGTAACAGGACTGGCGACAGAGACAAGCAGGGAAGGTGTGGAGGGCGACGGGCTAGGTAACAGGCACAGGTGGAAAGGCGGCAGGAACCGTGCAGGGCTGTCCTGCAGAAGGGCCAGCATGGCCTGGTACCTGCATGTCATAGACAGGTCTGGAAGAAGGGAGGGCTGCAAACACCCTGTAGTCAAACTTCCTCCCAGACAAGGCCTTGCAAGGACAGCAGGAGGGGAGAGAGGCAGAGAGCAAGCAGAGTGAGGGGTGGGGGTACAGTCTGGGTCCCTGCCCCCACGCCGCGGGGGTTGGGGGACTGCAGGAGGGCAACAGCCACTGTTCCTCACCAGGTGTCCCGGGGAGGTGCTGGTCTGGGGGCTGAGGTCTGGGGGAACAGAAATGGGTGTTGGGCAAGGTCCTCACTGCAGGCTGAGCCCCCACGCCTCCCCTTGGACATACGGACCTTCCAAGGGGGTGGGTGATGGAGTGGGTGCAGGCGAAGGGGCCTCAGCCAGCCGCTCCAGAGGCCCACGCTTGCTCCGGCCTTCCTGGGACTTGCTGAGAACCATCTGTGCTCGGAGGGCATCCTGCTCCAGAGACTTCATCCTGCAGGAGAGTGGGAGGGTGGGGCTGGGCAGGGCCCAGTGGGTGGCAGGGGGCAGTGTGGGTGGACGGCCCTCACCTGGCAGCCCTCCACAGTGCCCGCTTCTCGGCCTCCAAGGCACGGCGCTCAGCAGGGGACAGGGCCCGCTCGGGTGTGGGCAGCTCAGGGCTCTGCACACGCAGCCGCTCCTGATGGCGCCTCTCAGCTTTGGCTGTCCGCACAGGGGCGCTGCCTCCCATGTGGGGCAGAGGGGACGTGGGGCACAGCCTGGACCAGAGGACAGGAAAGGAGGGCCAGGTAGGTGGGGCACCAGTGGGAGAAACTTGCCTGGGGAGACATCAGATGCCAGCCCCTCACCCCCCTCACCCTGTGCCAGGGCCTGGGCCAGCCCAGGGCGGCTCCTCCTCTGGCTCTCCCTCCTCCTGGGGGGCTTCTCTGTCCAGGGAACGCCCCACGGCAGCTGCCTCTTGCAGCATCTGCGCCCTCTTCTGCTGCAGCTTTCGGGCTGGGGGTGGGGGTGAGGATGTGCCCCGGTTAGGCCTTGGCCTCCAACGTCAGGGCAGGCCAGCCTGCTAACCCCCCGCTGGCTCACCTTCCTCCTCCTGCATCTTACGCAGGTCGTCAGCACCCACCAGTGACACACGCTTTGGGGGGCCCTCAGTCTGGGGCACACGCACCTCCAACTCAAAGTACTTCTGCCGCTCACGGAAAGACAGCTGCTCCGGTGAGGCCGTAGGCCCAGGAATGGAGGGCTGAGGGGGCAGCAGGCTGAGACCTGGCTAGCAGGCTTCCCCTGGGCACACACCCCAAAGGCACATGCGGCAGGGGGCAGGCGGGCTGCCATCACATACCTGGGCAGGGGTGTCCTGGGGCGGGTGCAGGCCAGGTACAGCAGCGAATGTCCTGTAGGCCTGCTTCACGTTGGTGGGCAGCTCTTCGGGGGATGGTGGGGAGGGAGGCTGAGGGGCAGGGGCACAGTGGGCCATGCTGGGACAACTGTCCCGGTTAACCACTAGCACAGCACAGCCTCCAGATGTCCCTGCTCACAGCCTCCCACTCCCACCCCTGTGGTTCAGGGAGCTCAGAAAGCAGGAATCACTTCTGCCCCTGGGGGCTAGGGAGCCCCGGGCCAGGCCTGAGCCAGTGGCTGCATCACCCCTGCTTTTGTCTGCAAAGGGCAGGCGTGGGGGCCAGTGGAAAGGATCAAGGGTTCACTAAGGGGATGAGGGTGGCAGGGGAAAAGAGACGGAGCCACAGTGGGTGGAGGCGTAGGTGCCCACAGCAGGGGTGCCATGCCCCATCTGCTCTGCAGGGCAGAGGCCAGGAACGGAGTTGGCACCGGTGCCCCCCACACCCTGCAGTGCGGCAAGACGGGCACTGCCTGCAGCCTGGCTTCCTCCATGCCACAGAGCCAGGGCATCTTGGCAGGTGGGACCATGGGGAGCGTGTGGCAGGGCTGAGCCAACCCCCAGGGACTGACAGACGAGCAGAGAGGTGCGGCAGCCAGGCGCTGGGACAGGTGGCGTGGTCCATCCAGCCTGCCTGCCCAGGGTGGCCATGGGGAGCTCCCCGACCAGACTGCCAGCCAGCTCTGGCCAGGAGGGTGCCCGAGGCATCTCACCATGATGGGTAACATCTGAGAGAGGTGCTGTCCCCTGGCATCACCTCTCCAAGGAGGGAGCCCTGCGCACTGTCCCCTGTCTGTACTGTCCATCCCTACCTGGCAGGCACTCACCTGCTGGCGGCCAGGGGAATAGGGGGCCTCAGCCATCTTCCCTCCAGTTGCCCCAAATGGAACCTGGATGAGCCGGGGTGTGGGTAGGGTGAGGGTAGGGAAGGGCCGGGGCCCACAGGGAGTTGGGTGTTGGGGTGCCTTGGCAGCAGAAGCTGGTCTCTAGTTCTCTAACCTGACCCCAGCCCAGGGAATGTCCTCAGATGAGGCAGTATGAAGAATTCTCCCCAAGAGACTATGGCCTTACGTCCACCAGGTTCTCCCTCCCCCCCCATGACACCAGTGGGATGGAGCAGGCCTGGGATGTGGCCCGGCCCCTGGCCTCCACCCCCCACCCCAGCAGCCTGGACTGAGCGGCCAGGCCATCGGTCAATGGCAGTGGACTGTGCCATGGGGTGGTGTGGGGCTTTGTGGCAGACAGACAGAGAGACACACACAGCCAGCCAGAAAAGGATGGGGCATGGGGGACAGGGGCCCAGGACAGACGGTGATGGGGAGCTACGGGCCCTCGGCCAAGGACCCAGCCCACTGCCTGCCAACACCCCAGGGAACACATGGGCCAGGGAAGTCGGCTGTTCCAGGGACACCCCCAACCCCAGCCGCTGGCTGCCCTCCCCATGCACCGCAAAGCTGCCTGAGCCAGGGATGCCCCGACTCACGCCAGCCACCCACAGCTATGCCCCCTTTTGGTCAGAGGACACTGGGCCCCCGCCCCTCCTATGGGCTTCCTGTTCTCAGCTCATGGCCAAGGGAGGGAGGGTCTGCACAAAACCCCTGAGCAGGCTCCCCCAGCCCCAAGCTGTCAGGGTGCTCACCACCTCCCCGCTCCTCTGAGGCCCTCGCACAGCACAGCCTCCCCCTGCAGTGCCTTCTGGAGCCCACTGCTCAACTCCTCACATTCCTGAGGGGTCTCCCAGCAGCAGCTGGCTGGGCACAGCCTTTGGGAGGGTTGTTTATGCCTCTTGGGGGAGGTATGAGGACTGACTGTCTGTCCTGCCCAGGATCCAGCCCCGCCCAGCTGTCAGCACTGGGCCTCACCCCTGGCCCTGGCCTCCGGGGCTCCCCGCAGCTGTCCTGGCCTGTCCCACAGCGGCCTGTGCTCTGCCCGTCTGGGACCCCCAATGGCTCTGGTGCCCTGCAGCTGCCTCTGCCCTGTGGGGTCTCAGGTGGAGAGGGAGCTAGGGCAGGGATGGGACCCGTGGCAGGTAGGCAGACAGAAAAATTAAAAGTAAAAAGGAGGCAGGCCAGGGGTGAGCTGTGTGCACTGCCAGCACTGGGCAGGTGGCTAGTCCAGCTTTGGGCTCTTGTGGCTCCGACCCTGGCAAGCAGTGAACACACAGCTACCAGGGGCTCTGTCTGTGATCCAGCACGGGTGGGTGTCTGGGACGTAGCCACCAGCTACCTTGGGCTGCGTGCACCCCTGCAGTGCCCTGGCCGGGAGGGGACTGTGTGGGGAGACACCCAGAGCACAGAGCAGGGGGGCCCTAGACACTCACCGCAGCCTCTGGTCCCCACTGTGAGGTCTGTCCAGGCAGCCCCTTCTCCTGTGGGCAGGGCGGACTCCGGTCAGAGCCTGGCAGCCTCAGGCTCCCTGGCCCTGGGGCTTCTGGCTGCGTTCTGACCTTGCCAGGGCCCTCAGGGCTCAGCTCCCGGTCAGTGGAGGAGATGCTTTCCAGGCTGTTCCGGCGGCTGATGCCTGCCGCAAAGGGGTTGGCAATGACGCCCGGGGACACCTGAGGAGGGGAGTGGGCTAAGGTGGGGCTCCGGGGGCAGGCTGGTGCCCTGGCTCAGCGTCTGCCACCAACACACGGCTGAGACGGCTTCAGGGGGATGGAGGCCACAGGGCTCTGTAAGCAGTGTTGGCTGCCCAGGACACTGTGCCGTCACTCAGTCTGTGATGCAGGATGGCGCAGGCCATGTCTGCACATCTTGGGCACCAGGTGGTGTTTCGACACTGGGCCACGTTGCTTGGGGCAGAGGCAGGCCAGGCCGGCTGGGGACACTCACCCCAGGGAGCAGAGAACTGACATCGGTGGAGGGGGGTGCTGGGCAGCAAGCAATGATGGGCCTGGCGGCACAGAGCACCACACACTCACAGGCTGCCTTGAATTTGCAGTGCAAGCACCCTGTAAGGTTCTGAAACAAAGGATACACTGCAAGAGAACACTGAGCTAGCTCTGAACCATGATGAGCTGAATCGCCTCTCAGGCCAGGTAGCCGCGGGCCAGGCAGACAGACACGAGGAGGGGCACCGGGAGGCGAGAGCATGTGGTCCGGCCACAAAATGTGCTTCGGTCGTGAGCACCGAGGGTAAACACAGGTTGGACGGAAAAACAGGAATGGCTCCCTTCCAACCCCACAAGAGACAAGAGGGGCTGCTCAACCGTGAGTGAAAGGGGCCAGAGGAGGGAGAGCTGCACAGTGACAGGCACAGGAGGCCCCGCTGACCAGGCGCACCGTCAGGGCAGGCGGGAACACCAACCGGAGACGGTCGCCTTTCAGAAGCTCAAGTGAAGTGACCAATAAAGGAGGGGCAGAGACGCCAGCCACACAGACAGGAAACAGAGAGAAGAGATGACAATGGCAGAAAAGATGGGCTTTCCGGTGAAAAGCGTCAAGCAGGCAGAAGGCGCCATTCCTGAGGCAGACGCAGTGATCGACTGAGTGATGAACAAGTGGGCAGCTAGTGGGGGAAGCAGAGACTCCTGGGGACACGATAAAACACACTGGTGCGGGGACTTAGCTATGACTCAGGCGCTGACAAAACTAGCAGATTCCACAACAAAATCTAGGGAGCCTACCTTCCCAACCTGTGGATAACTTAGTCAAAGAGCCACAGGGCAGGCCGAGAGGGGTGGGGCCTCAGACTGGGGAGGATGGTCGCGCAGAGGGACTGAGTGGAAAGCACAGGTGGCCAGGAGGATGCCGCCTGGTTTCTCGCATCGGAGAAGGCCATTCGCATATGGGAGGGCTGACCTGTGGTGTGCAATGGAATGCATGACGACTGCCGTGAACTCATGCTTTTCCAGAGTTCCAGAGATAGACATAAATGTGTACACACACACATGCAAGCTCCCAACCACTGGGAGGTCCTGAGACCACATGGCCATGAGCCCAGAGCCCAGATCTTGGCTTCTAAATATCACTGTCCACTAAAAGGAACCGGTGCTCCCTGCAGAAACGTCTGCAGGGCTGGGTGGGAAGCACAAGGCAAGCCCAGGACATCCTGCTGCACCAGAAAGTAAGTTGCTCACAGGAAGGTGGGTCATGTTAAAAGGGTACAGGCCAGCCGGAAATCCCTTTCATCAGCCACATCTGGAACGACTTGGGCATCAGAATCGACAGTGATAGTGACAAACTCAAATAGAAAGCGCTGAGTCTATGCAATGGGTAGATGGGCAGACACCTCGCTGCAGGGGAAAGAAAGCTCCTCACAGGGAAAGCCAACGGATACACGCAGGAGAAACGACGAATTCAGAACATCATCCTCGGCGACCACCGTATCACCCAATCGGGAGACAACGGAGCTAAAGCTGGTGGTGAGGTTCTGATGGGAGCTCGAAGTGCCTCCCTGCAAAACACTGATTTCAAAGGGGAGAGAGTCACTTTGCAGTGGGAACACTGGGTGACCCCGCCATGGAGACCAGCAGTAATGGGGCCAACTGCCACCTGGGCGTCCCGACAGGAGGCCGAGGCGGCTCCTGTGGTGATCTGCCAAAAGCCCCCACGGAAACTGTCGCCAGGAGGTGTCTGGGGGACCCGCAGGGAGGGCAGCGGCACTCCCCACAGGCTCAGGGTCAGAGTCAGGGGAGACTGCGGAGCCAGGAGAGCCCAATGCCACTTACGTCCCCGGACTGCGCCCTTTGCTAGGGGGACGCCTGGGACAGCTGGTGACACAGGGCCTCTGAGAGGCTGTGTGGATTGTTCCTTTACTTTTCTCCAAGTTAAAAATTATTTTATATATTTGTTTCTACTCTTCAAAAAGAAATAATGGCAGGAGAAGCCAAGTCTGTTCCACGCAGCGGCCTGTGCGGGGCGGGAGGCAGGCTCTGTGGCGGCGCCGAGGTGGCGGCAGCGGGGGCTTCGGGGCCATGGAAGGCTGACACTAATAAGAGACTGATGTTCAAAAGGCATCCATAAGCGCTGAAAACATGTGAGCCTGACTGACTATCCGGTTGGCAGTAGAACAATACAAAGAATTATTTCAAGTGACTTAAAAACACAGTGTTTTGTTTGTACATATGAGTTGGATGAATCCTAAAGACCTAAAAAAATCTTAAATGGCTCTCAATAATTAGTAGTAATACTGGTACTGCAGTTTGAAATAACTAAATAATCACAGTAATGTTATTTTAAAACAATTTTCAGTGTGAGAAACACAATACAATATCAAAGAAATTAGTAAAAACCCCATAACCTTATGTATGAATTGAAAATGACAATATAAACTCATGATTTTTCTTTCTAGGACTACCCAAGTCCCTGCTCCATCTGCTGTGGGGTCCTGGAAGCCACAAAAGTCCAGGAGCCACGGGCAGCTCAGCCCAGTCACAGGCTCCCCATGCCGCCCCCACTGGGAAGGACCCTCCCCAAACAGCCAATTCCAGGGCGGGGGCAGGAATGATATGGGTGGGTGGTTGTAGCAGAGAGCAAAGAAGCTACTGGGTGCCGTGCTGAAAGGACACAGGAGCTACACTGCCCACTAAGGGGGCAATGTGGGCTCGGAACACAGCAGGCCCCAACACATCAGGACAGACAGACCCAGGGGCTCGTAACAGCACTAAGAACAGAAATAAAACAACTAAGGAGCCACCTCTGGAGGTTTCCAAGGCACCAGCTTGTTATTGAAAAACTGACAAAATCAAAGACTCAAGCACTTATCTCACGTTTCCTATATAAAATCTTCTTTTAGGATAAAAAAAGATGATAAAGAAAATCTCTTCCTTACATATTCGTAGAAAAATTAAAAGCAATCTATGTAGAAGGCATATTCTTAGAGCAGAAATCAAGGAAATACTTTGGCAAGTGTGAGCAGGAAGAAAGGAAGACAGAAGCAACTGGGTCAGGAAGAGGACATGGCCACAGAGGGGAGAGATGAGAGGGAGACCGTCCTCCACCTCGGGCCTCCCTAGGAAGCAGTGCCCAGGCCTGCTCAGGGATCATGGTGCTGTCAGAAAGGCGGGCATATGCTGCTTGCTCTAGCCAGTCTTGTCCATGACCCTGCGGAGCAGACACACCCTCACCCTGTTGCACCGAGGGGACTGAGGCAGAGAAACCCAGCGCCTGCCTGAGGCCCCACAGAAAGAACACAGCAGCCGTCCGGGTCTGCAGGGCCTCAGGAACTCTGGGACGCACCGGCTGTGAAGCAAGGACAGGTAAGCCCTGGGGACAGCCTGCCTCCGTCCACGGCTCGGCTGCTGGGGGAAGAAGGTGGCCGGAGCACAGGCTGGTTTGCAGAATCGAAACAAAGTCAGAGAAAAAGTTGGCAAACCCTGATTCCTGCAGGGGTTGGACAGCACAGATAATCAAGTGCACTGAATGTAAGAAAAATGGTGGGGTGAAGAATCGTGAGCACCCTGCCCGATGCCCGGGAGAATTCAACACAACAGACAGCCTGTGGGAATGAGGGCCCAGAGTTGCCAGGAATGATACTCACGTGATTATTTATATATATATATCTATATATAGATAGATACATATACACAGAGAGAGAGAGAGAGAGAGAATCTATATATACATAAAGATTGTTCCTTTCTCTTTAAGGCACCAAGCCAACCACAGGACACCTGTGAGCTGAACGTCAACCCCACTTGGCACAGGAATGTAAAAACCATCAATAAAAGGACTCCAGAAAACTCAATACCCATTTCAGGTAACAATTCTCACAGCTTAGAAATAGAAATAGCCCCCCAAATTTTAAAAGGTGTCATCAAGAAACCAAGGCAAACACTGAACCAAAAGATGAAACAGCCCCTTACAGCTGGTGCAAGGCAAGGCCACTGGCTGCCCCACTCTTCCTCCTAGTAGCAAGGGTCCCAGAGGCGACAGAAGGGGTGTGACCGAGAAAGGGAACTCAGAGCCACAGCTCAGGCCCAAGGCTTCCACTAGGTTAGAATTAATTAGGAAAGAAGGCGACCTATGAATGGGTTTGGAAAACTCAGTCACATAGTAACAGTTCTGAGATCAACGAAGTCCCGACCAACTTTTGTTAGGGAACTTGGCAAGGTCATTTGAAAGAGAAAACACATGAAAATAGACTGAAGCTTTTCAAAAGAAGGAAAAAAAGTAGATGACTCAACCCACCAATTAGGTATCAGACATCCATAAAGCAAGTGTGCAAGACAGTGCACCAGCCCAGGGAAGAGTCAGGCTAGACCAGGTCCCCCAGCAATGCTGGGACAAACTTTGACACAAGGAATTTGGGTCTGACCCACAGGGAGGCCATGCTTCCCCATCAGGGGGCAATGACGGATGACTCAGTACTTGCTGTTGGGACGAGATACCCATTCGCTTGGGAACCAATCCAGGTTAATTACAGAACTTTTAAATATTTTAGAAGTACTTGAAGAAAATACAGAACAATGTTTTGACAATCTTGAAATGGAGAAGGTTTTCCTAAACAAAAACCAAAATCCCAAAGTCACAAAGGAAAAGATTAGATTTGATTTGTAAACCATGTATATATTCTATGACTCCAAATGCACCACTCTTACAAAGTAAAAGCGACAGCATTTGCATTCTGTGTAACGGAAGACAAACTCCCAAAAGGAAAAGGACATGGACACACGTCTGCGCCACCTAAAGCAGGGCTGGGAGATGGGCCTGTCGGCTCTGGCCTCACACTGACATGTCCAGGGCTCTTTCCTGCAGAAACTCCCTCAAAAAGCACAAAGACGGGCTCTCAAGCTCACTGACTCACACTCGGGGAGCCCCTGGGCATCCGCCCTCAGAGCACAGGGAGACCGCCAGATGCAGGAGGTCAAGGACAACCCGCAGAAGAGCGGTGTGCCCAGGCGGCAAAGGCGAGTGAGGGCGCCCTGCCCGCTGACCCAGAGACACACCAGCCCCTTCTATTTCAGATGTTTGAACCCTTCACGACAAAGCTATTTCGATTCTCTCTTTGAATAGAAAGCTTTAAAATGAGTAAATGTATTGACTGAAACATATTTAAATAAGTAAACAAAAGGCAAAGACTTCTCTGGGGACATTGGTCCAGAGCTTAATTCCAAAGAGCTCCTCCCCAGAAACCACCAGAATTCCTGCATGGACAAAGGGAGTTGTGAACACAGGGCCAGCCCAGTGCCCAGGAAGCCAAGCCTGCATCACAGCATGCAGTCCTGGAGTAAAGAACAAAAGCAAATGCCTTCCCACTCAGGAGACAACAGAGAATGAGGGATGGCCCCGGGCTGGCAGCATGGGGACAGGGTGGCAGCGAGTCACCCTCCCTAAGATCCACTGCAGTGGGACCCATCTGTCTGAGGTCATGCCTGCAAGGACACCCTCACAGCAGGTGCTGCCGCCTCAGATCATGCTGATAGGCCCCAGAGACAGTAGCAGAGAAGGCGGGAGGGAGCGAAGTGGCACGAGACCCTGAGCAAGCCAGTAGGGTAGACAGCTGGGTCCCCCCACATGCCCCAACTCAGCTTCTGCTCTGGGATGGACGGCCTTGAGGAACAAGCTTCCTGGTCAGGGGCTGCCAAAAAAGGACAGCGCTAGGCAAGATGGGTGGGGTCTGTGTGGGTCTACAACAGGCACAGTCCTGGGGGGCCCCAGCCTGGTTGTGTACCTGGCTCTGAGCCAACCTGTCCTGGCTAGTGGCCGCTCTCTGCAGGTGCTGCCCACTAAGGCAGGCAGCTCAGGACCCGAACATGCCAGCTGCTCATGCACCGTCCTACAGAGGCCACGAGCATGCGGATGAGACCCCTACCTGGCACCGCGTGAACCCCACAGCTCACACCTGCACTAATAGTGGCTGACTGTTTCCCTGGCTAAGAGATGGGCAGTGTCAGCTCTCCTGGCCCCCGCGGGGTCAGTCGTCATGACCCCTCAGGCATGTGCTGGGCGCAGGGCCCTGTCCCTGCAGCAGACTGATGGGCAGGGGGCGGGGCACTGACCTCAGGGGCAGGGGTGGTGCTGGCATCGAAGCCATCGCAGACGAGCACAGTGAGGCTGTCGCCCGCGCTGCGCAGCAGCTGCACGGCCTCCCCGTGAGTCAGGCCCAGCAGGCTCTGCTGGTTCACCTCCAGCAGTCGCAGCCCCACTTGCAAGCGGCCGTCACGCCCAGCCGCTCCGGTGGGGCTCACCTGCAGGGAGACCCCAGCCCTGCACCTCAGGCCTCAGCCCACCCCAGGCGCCCTCTCCCCGCTGAGCACCATGGGGTGGGCTGGACCAGGCGGGACCCTCACCTTGGAGATGAAGATGCCCTCATCTGTGGGGTCGCAGGGATCCCCTGCACGGCCCCTGGCACCCCCACGAATGCTGATACCCAGCCTCTCCCCAGAGGCCTTCTGGATGCAGAGTTCCCTCATGCCCGGCGGGGGCGGGTCCCTCCGCACCAGCAACACCAGCTCCTGGCAGGGCCGGAGCAGGGCGCTGACCGCCTCCTGGTGTGTGGCCTCCCGCACGTCCTGCCCGTTCACTGCCAGGATTCGGTCCCCGACCCTCAGGCCACTTCGAGCAGCCAGGCCCCGCGGGAGCACCTGTTGAGGTGGGTGGTGTTCAGGGGGCCGTGGACCTTACTGCCCCGTGCCCAGTCCAGGCCCTCGTTGTAGAGGCATCCACTGGGCCCACTCTACCTTCGAGATAAACACACCAGGCTCCTGGATGCCAAACGGGTGGCTGGAATGGTCAGAGCCCCCAACAATGCTGAGCCCCAGTGGGCCCCCAGCTCTCGGCAAACAGATCTCCTGGGGATGCAGAAGGCGTGAGGGGCTGGCTGAACCAGGACTCTCGGAGCACCAAAGGGGCGCTCTCCAGCCCAGAGGGCATGCAAGTCCAGGCGGCCACAGTCAGGCCATCAGGGATGGGAGTGTTGCAGGGAAGCTGTGTTGGGGTGCACAGGGGACCACTGGGGGAGGGAATCGACTGTGGAGCAAAGCCCCAGCATCCTGGGGCCTGAACAGAGAAAGCATGGACACCTACTACTTTCCCACCTGGAGCTGTGTGGACATGGAGGAGGGGTGGGGCAGACAGGGAGAGGGCTGGGGTCGTACCTCCACTGGGTATGGCCCCTCCAGGGCAGCAGCCAGCAGGCTGGGTGCCATCCTCAGGGGCCCAGGCTCCTCAGGGGTGGCAGTGATCACAGTGGTGGCGGCAGCAGTGGGGGCTGGGGGGGAGTATGGCAGGGGACTGGGGAGAAGGGGCCCCCCAGCCTCCCGTTCCAGCAGCAGGGCGATGGTGGGGGATGCAGCAGTTAGCAGAGAGACAGCGTGGTCGTGCCGGGCCTCGGTCATGTCTACCCCATTGATCTGCAAGAGTGTGGCCAGTCAGGGGCCCCATGGGGCAAGCGGGGCGAGGGGGTGGATCTGGGCAGGCCCCTCTACCTCCACTCACCGAGAGGACACGGTCGCCGACCTGCAGAGTGCCTGCCCGGTGGGCAGCACCCCCCTCAGCGATGCGGGAGATGAAGATGCCCTGAGTGGGAAGGGGAGGAGAGCCGGGTGGCAGTGAGGCAAGGCAGCAAGCCCCGTCCTGGGCCTGGGCCTGGCTCCGCCCACAGCGGCCCCTCCCTGCCCTGCTGCTTGCCTACCCCATCAGCAGCCAGGTAGGGTGTGGAGCCTTTCCCACCAGTGATGCTGAAGCCCAGCCCCTTCTCGCTGCGCACCAGACAGGCCACGTGGCGCTGGCGGAAGGGCCCAGAGCTCTCAGACTGGAGCAGGGGCAGCCGCAGCCCAGCTCCCCGCCGCTCCCGGGGGCTGTAGTCATCCTCAGGCCGCAGAGGGGTGGTGGTGACCGCGTTCTCTGGCTCCACCATGCGCTCCCGCCACAGCCGCATCTGCACGGTGACGCCTGCCCCCCGCAGCGCCTCGACGGCCTGGTGGTGCTCAGCGTTCTGCAAGGCTACGCCATTCACCTGCAGATGTGGTGCGTGTCAGGGCAGGCCGTGGCCAGTGACACACAGCCACTGTGTGTCCATGGGGAGGCAGAGAAGGGGACAGGCTGTGGGGGCCTGGGTGGCAGCTGCTCAGCTCCTGCCTGTGGGCCCCAGCAACCCACCTTCACTGCGCAACCCCAGGGCCGGCATGTGAACTAGCCAAGGGGAGCGGGCAAATGTCTCTCCTGTTGGCCCACACCTCTGTCACCAGTGCTGGGAACCCCTGCCACCTGCCCCTCATCCATGCAGCCAGACAGCTAAAGATGCCCAGAGTCATGAGGTTTCTGGCCCTGCCTCAGTGAGATGTGTCCTCTCCACTCAAGGGCTCACCAGCCCAACCGGGGTGGATATAGCCTGCCCTTGGGAGGGCACACTGCCCACCATCTCTGCCTCAGAGTGACAGCTGGTGAACAAGTGCATGGCTTCCCACGGCTCCAACACCCCTGTTGGGGTAGGGCCACCAGATGCCCAGCAGGGAGGACCCCCCCACCCAGCCCCCTAAAGCTCTAGTGACCAGGACACCTTGATGGCCAGACCCAGGACAGCCCCCTTGGCTCCTGGTATAGCTAGCACCCCATCCCACCCAAATGGTGTCTCCCTCCAGGGGCCAGAAACTGGGCCTCTTAAACCCCTGGCTCACGGACACTATGCCCTGCCTGGTGTCCTGAGCTCGGTGCTCCTAGAGGAAAGGGGCCAGGCCTCCCACGCCCCTAGAAACAGCCCAGCAGCACCTGACAGCTGGTACTGTCACCCACTCAGTGACTGGGGCTCACTGACTGACCTCAAGGAGCTTGTCTCCCACTCGGACTCCAGCCTGAGCTGCAGGGCCCTCCTCAGACACCCGAGAGATGAATATGCCCTGGAAGACATACAGGAGCTGAGCAGAGAGCACCTGTGCAGACCACGGAGGGGACTCTGTCCTGCCCTTCCGTGGAAGGGGCCCTCAGTAACTGCGCAAGGCCTGGAAGCCACCCCAAGGGCAACGGCTCCCAGCGAGCCTGCCGAGATGCCCTAGGGTGTGGGAGCGGCAGCCTGCGGGGCACACAGGAGTCAGGCTCAGGCTGCTGCAGGTGTCACAGGCCAGCGGGCTGGAGGGCACAGGTCCGCTTGCTAGAAAGGTTTCTGACCCCAAACCCAGCACCAAGGGAGCTAGTGGAAGGAAGACGAGCCCACCAAGGAGCCGGCAGGCGGAGCACATCCACGGACCCCCTCAGACTAGAAGCCCCGCAGGTTCCAGTCCCAGGTCAGCAGTCAGGCAGGCGTGAGGGTGTGCATACTCTCCGAGGTCAGGGAGCTTGCGGGCAGGGGGGACGGGGCAGGGCCTCACCTCGTCATCCCCCTTGTAAGGGGTGGAGCCCCTGCCACCGGCGATGCTGATGCCAAGGCCCCCAGTCTGCCGCACGATGGTGAGCGTTAGCTGGAAACAGAGCAGATGCGCTATGTCCAAGCAAGACCACAAGGGGTGCAGTCTACTTGTGAGCCTCACAGGGGGTGGGGGAGCGCATGGTCCTGTCCAGTGACCTGACCAGTGTGGGAGTGACAGAGAAGCTGGACAGAGGCGAGCAGTGCCTGAGTAGAGTGCCAGAGGCTGAGGGCTCAAGGCAGTGCAGCCTGGAAGGGGCACCCGCCTATGGGTAGGGAGGTGTGAGGCCCTGCCCCCGCCCTGCAGCCTCAGCGGCCTCAAAGCTCTGGGGGCCCTGCAGGTGCAAGGGCAGGAAACACTCCAGGACCCCTGCTGAGACCATCTGTCCCTGCCCAGGGCCAGCACTCTGTCCCGAGGGCCACCAGGCCCCACGAGGATGTGTCAGCCCAGTCCCCAGCGCTAATGCAGTGGGCAGAGCGCTTGCAGGAGGAGGTGCACGGGACGTGGGGAGCTAATGTGAGAGCCCACAGCCCAGGAAGCGAGGCCAGCAGCAGCCCAGGGCGCAGAGCACAGAGCAGCGAGTACAGACCTCCTCTTCCTCAATGCGGGCAGGCTCTATCAGCAGGTTATTGGCCTGGTCAAACGACACCCCCTGTTAGGACAGGACCAGCGAGGGCATGCAGGTGAGCCACCGCCCGGCCCCGCCCCACCTTACCCAGCCACGCCACGAGCGAGAGAAAGAAAAACCCACACCAAGCTCCCGCAGCCCCGGCGCCGGCCCCTCCCTGCCTGGGTCTGGAGCTGCCCCTGGGCACAGGGTTCCCCACTAAGGATGTGACTGCAGCTGCTGGCCCACCCAGCAGGGTGGCCTCGGCTGTCTGGGGGTGCCCACAGCAGCCGAGCCTAGGCCTGGCAGTCCCAGATTCTGACTGTTCAGTCCCCTCCGCTGTCAGGGACCACCAGAGTGTCAGGAACACAAGTGTGCTGTGGAGCAGGGCGTCCCCAGGGACTGGGCACACCCCCCACGTGGGCCCAGGAGAGCCATCTAAGGACAGGAACAAGGACATGGGGGAAGGCCCCACAGCCAGCCTGAAGCCCGCTCTAGGACCCGAGAGGCTGCGAGACCCCTGGTGTGGTCTTCAAGGCCAGCAGGGCCCTCCAGAGGGGGTCGCCCTTACATATGGGCCCCTCCCTTGCCAACCAGGTCAGGACATGGGCCCAGTGCTGTCTCCAGCACTGCCAGAGATGAATGCCAAGGCGGGTCTGGGCCCCTGAGGAGGAGCGCTGAGGACACTGCCCAGGGGCTGGGGCAGCCTGGGGCAGGCAGGACCGTGGGGTGAGACCCACCTTGACACAGGGCACAGAGGCTGCTGCAGCCCCAGCCTCCTCCTCCTCCTCCTCCTCAGCCTCTTCCTCCTCCTCCTCAGCCTCTTCCTCCTCCTCCTCCTCCTCCTCCTCCTCGGCCCGAGGAGCCCAGGGCGTGTGGGGGCCGTTGTGCCAGCCCCGCGGCCCTGCCAGGCCCTCGTCATCCGGCTGTGTCCCCTGCAGCAGGGCCACGACAGCCTCAGGCTGGGGCAGCCTGGAGATCTTGAAGTGCTTCTTGTAGTGCGGTGTGTCCTTGCGAATGAGCCGCTGTCTTCCGCCAGGCAGTGGCCAGGGGGCCTCCAGCTGCCCCTCCTCCTGCCCCTCCTCGCTCTCAACATCCTCCCCTGGGGGTGGCAGCACCAGGGTGTCCTCCGCGAAGCGCACTGTGGGCTGCATGGGGCTGAGCGTGAGAGCAGCAGCCTGGCCCACTCCACCCCCAGGGGCCCAGGAAAGCCCTGCAGGCGCCTAGAGGCTCCCTATGCACGAAGAGCAAGGATGTGGGGCTGCCTGACAAGTGGCGCACCTGACCAAAGGCACAAAAGAGCTCCGCTCCAAGAAGGCCGAGCTGGGCGGCCCCCGCTGCCCCCACACAGAGCTCTCAGTAGCCCGATGCTGGAGATCACCAGCAGGGCAGGGATCCCTGGCTGCTCTACGGATACACGGTGTGACAGGTGCAGCCTGGCTGTAGGGTGGAGACCCCGCACCCCAACCCAGCTGGGGGCAGCAGGCTGCAAAGGAGAGGGCTCGCCTGGGCAGCCAACCCACACCCTGCCCGGCCAGACTGCTCACCAGCTCGGGAGGGGCAGGGAGGAGGGGGGCGAGGGCTGGCACAGCCCAAGGTGAAGAGCCTAAGGTGAACGGCCTCCAAGACCAGCCTTACCTCCTCATAGGTCTCTTCTGCTTCCTCCTGGGCAGCTGGCTCAGCTTCCTGCCGGTTCATTGCCTCTTCCTCTGCTGGGGGGCCCTCAGGCTCACCCTGGGGGGCTGTGCTTGTGGACAGGTGTGAGTTCTCGCTCAGGCCAGACTCCGTACTCAGCCTCTTCTCCTGTGGCAGGGCCAGGCAGTGGGTCAGGCCACCCACCTGCCCCTGGGCTTTCTGCTGCCCCAACTGCAGTGCCCCTGGTGGGCTCACCCCCTCGCAACTGCCACCGCCCTGCAGAAAAGGGTGAGTTCTGCCCAGCCCCCACGGAAGACACACTGCCATCAAACGGGACCGTGAACGTGCAGAGCCACAGTGCCGTGGCAAAGATACTCAAAGATCTTTCTGAAAAAGGACAGCAAAGACTTAAGTGAGCTTCTAGAAGGATGCCAGCCTGGGAAAAGTTGAAGCACGGCTACCCACACAGGCCACAGCTGCCTCCCGGGGTGGAGGGTGGTGTGCCACAGGAACAGACCCTGCCGCGTGTCTCCCAGGGGCCATATGCCCTGCTGTGCCCACGGGCCCCAGAGCTTTCCCTCACTCCATTGCCAGAAACCTCCAAATGAGCAAAGTGAAACTTGTGAATGGACCAAGTAGGCCCTGCCAGTTCTGGCTCCAGTCCCCTTCATAGGAGCTGATGCCCACGCCAGCTGTGTGGGCAACCAAGGTGGCTTGTGCCCACAGGCCCAGCATGCCACCCCATGCCACCAAGACCACAGCCGCAGCTGGCTCCTCTGTACTCGCCCCACACACACCCACACCGCATGGCCCCCATCCTCCCAGCACCCAGAAGCCCTTGCTCGCTGTGGTCCTGCCCTGTCTTGGGCTATCTGCTCTCACTAGGCATGTCTCTTCCTCCATAACCCCCACTTCCAATGGGCCCTCAGAGCCCCACACCCAGGATAAATGAGACACCAAGGGTTCCCAGAAGGGAGAGCTGTGGGCTGGGGTCCCTCCTGCACCCCACGGACCCCAAAGGCACCTCCTCCAGGGGTGAGGGTGTCCCAGGGCCAGGCCTACAGAAGGCTTCACTCCGCCGCTCTTCCATGCCCTTCTTCATCACCCTGAGCTCACTGGGGTGGGGCGTGGCCCGCCGCTGTAGGCCCTGCAGCAGCAAGGGAATGAGGCTGGGGCACAGCAGAGAGAGGGTTAGCTGGGAGGGGGCAGCCTGCCCAGGGGCCCCCATACCCGCTTCTCAGCAGCAGCTTCCTCGGCATCCTCTCCACCCACAGGGGCCTCCAAGAACTGGATGGCGCTGACGCGGCTGAGAGGGGCGTCACTCCAGCTTTCTGAAGGGCTGCTCCGCTGTCCTGGATCCTCTGCAGAAGGCAAGCACCAAGGGAGACCCAAGCCTTGCCTGAGGCCGCACACACCCCTGGGTCAATGCCACCAACCGCCAGCAACCTACCGAGGCTGGGTGGTGGCCGCTGGGGCAGGAGGTAACAGGTGAGCACCTTCTCGCCAGTCTGGGTGTCATCCTCGGTCTGGAACCGAAGCATGGGCTGTGCCTGGTTCTCAGCCAGCCATAGGGCCTTGAGATTGAGATGGGTAAGTGCAAACGGCAGACTCTGCAGCCTGGGGACCGGGGGGCACAGTCAGCTCAGTGGGGGCCGGGTGGCACAGTCAGCTCAGTGGGGGCCGGCAGGGCAGGTGGGCACTCACCGGTTCCCGGCCACGTCCAGCACGTGCAGCTCGGCTGTGTGGGCGAGCTCAGGCGGCAGGACGGCCAGGCGGTTGTCCCTTAAGGACAGGACACTGAGTGCCACACAGCCTCCAATCTCGGGCGGTAGCATTTCCAGGCGGTTCCGGTCAACGTTGAGGTTGGTCAGCTTGGTCAGCTTCCCCAGGGAGTGGGGCAGGGCCTGGCCAGGAGGAAGGGTGAGAGGTCAGCAGGAGCCCCCTGGGGCTTTGCAGGAGGAGGATGACAGCTCCCCAGGGTAGTCTCTACTCCGCCCTTCAGCAGCCCATGCTGTTGCTATCCTGTCCCAGCAGATCTGCAGCTACCCCCTCTGTCATTCTATTTACCTCCAAGCCCCCCATCCTCTCTGCCACCCAGGCTGACTCTGAAACCAGCCCCCCACTGGAGCCTCAGGGCTCGGCCCCACCGTCAGGAGGTTCTCGGTGAGGATCAGCTCAGACAAGTTCTCGCAGCCCCCGATAGCCTCGGTCACCTCGCACAGGCGGTTCTGGTCCACCTTCAGGATGGACAGCTGCTTCAGCTGGCCTGGTGTGGGGGTAGGTGAGTGACAGGGCTGATGGGGCCGGGGGTCTCCGTCTACCCCCAGTGCTGAGAAATCCTGCCCTGATCCCACACCCGCACAAAGCCCTCTCAGATGTCCTGCCACAAGCCCGATGCACTGCACCACCCGCTCCTGATGCCCTCTGTGAAGCCCCTGCAGCTGTGCCCACTGCCCATGAGCCCTCTTGTGCTTGCCATCCCGGCTCTGCCACTGTGAGCTGCCTCGGTGGCTCAGACATAGCCCGCAGCCACCCACCCCGACCGCAGCCTTCTCTCCCCCTTCTCAGGGATGCCTCCCAGGGTCCTCGCCCAGGACCCTCCTCCAGGCCCAGGGTCACCACAGCCTCGCCCCTTCCAGTGGCTGGGTCAGCGCTGACCAATGCCATCAGGAAGCCTCTGCAGCAAGTTCTGGGAGAGCAGGAGGTCGGTGAGCAGCACCAGCCCACCAAGCGCCGAGGGCAGCCACTCCAGCCTGTTCTCCGACACGTCCAGGCACACCAGGCGCCTCAGGTTCCCGAGCTCCTGAGGGTGGCGGTGGGGGGGGGAGGGGCGGGAACGACAAAGGTCAGGTGACAGTGCAGGGCGGGAGCCAGGGGCTGCTGCACCGTCACTCACCGGGGGCAGTGCCGACAGCTGGTTCCGGTCCAGCCACAGCTCGCGCAGGTTGGGCAAAGCCCCCAGAGTATCAGGCTGCGAGAGCAGACAGGCAGAGTGAGGGCCGAGGCTCGTCGGCTGTGCCGGGCCCTGACCCACCCAGGATGGCCCCACCCGGGGCGGCCCCACCTCCCGCACCAGCACTTCCAGGTCGTTGCCGCCCAGGTCCAACTGTTCCAGCTTGACCAGGAAAGACAGGGACCTGCAGAGGAAACAGCCAGTTCTGTTGGGTGAGCAGGGCCACAGTGGGCAGCCCTGGGGGGGTCCAAGCCCACTCACGCAGGCAGCGACTTGAGCAGGTTCTCCCGGAGCTCCAGGGTCACCAGGTTGGCAAGGCTGAAAGAGAAATCAGAGCGGGGCACGAGGGCAGCAGGCGCAGTGGGGAGAAGGGCAGGGACAAGGCTGCACCCGGGCCCCACCCCAGAGGGCACTCACTTGCCCACGTCCCCGGGCAGTGCCTGCAGAGATACGTCATTCAGGGCCAGGTGAGCCAAGCTGCGCAGCTGAGTGAAGCCTTCTGGGAGCCTACACCAGAAGGAGGAGGGCCTCAGATGCCCCGGCCGGTGTTGTGGGGCTTCCCGTCTTCCACTGTCCCCCCACCACAGCCACCACCCACCTTGACAAGGGGTTGCCGCTGAAGTCCGCGATCTCCAGGGCCTTACAGAACTTGATGCTCTCAGGGATCTCGGGGATGTCTGTGAGAGGAAAGGGGTCACCACAGAAAGATGCCTCCGGCCTCCAGGAGTTCAAAGCCCTACCTGTCAGCCCCACGCTCCAACCCAGACACCCCCTGGGCTGCACACCATTCCGGGACACGTCCAGCTCCACCAGCTGCATGAAGTTGGCCACCTCTGGGGGCAATCGCTGGATCTCGTTGTCACTCAGGCCCAGCTTGCGCAGATTCAGCAGCCTGAAGAAGGGCTGTGGGCGGGGCGGGGTCAGGGGGCAGGCCTTGTAGCAGATGGCCCTTCCAGAGCAGACACAAGGTCATAGGTCATGGGTGTCCTGGGCCTCTGTGTGCTCCAGGCCACACATGAATGCAAGGTCCTGCCACAGCGCCCAGCAGGGAAAGCAAGGAGAGCAAAGCAGGCATGCACACCCTGCTCTGCTCCTGAATGCCTTCTGACACCTGGTCCCTTCAGCTCACCTCCGATGCATTCTCTACTGTCACTTGGCCCTGTCATTAACCTCACAGGTTCCAATCTTAGCTGCGATGCCACCTTCTCCTGACTGGACAAGTTGTCCCTCCTCACCCTGTGCTCCCTCAGGATGCCAATCCCCACCTGAGTATCTCTCCCACCCATCCCACAGAGGAGCCCTCCAAGGCTCCAGGTGGTTTCTGCTACTGCACCAGAGCGAGCGGCCACACCAGGCCTGTGCCAATGACCAAAAAAGTAGTGAGAATGATAGAGCACCACAGATCTGCACACAGTTGCATGTAAGGGCTGCAGGCAAGCCCTGGAGATGCCCAAGAGAAAGCCCTCACTCATGTCCAAGCCCAGAGCGAGCCACATCCTTTGTGGCATGCAGCCCCCAGGCCTTGGGCCACTTAGCACCCTGTCTCCGTAAAGGAAATCCTTTTGTGACCTGCTTCCTTTAAGCCTCTTCTGAAGGAACCTTAGGAGAAGGAAAGCAAGCTGACCGGAAGAAACAAGAGCCCTGAGAAGTGGACGCAGGCCTGACCTGTCCCGGACTAGCACCTTAGAAAGTCTCCCCCAGCCCCATCCAGCACACAAGAGGAAGAGGGCAGTTCAGGGAGAAGGCTGGGCTCTCTACCTCCAACGCAACCCATTAAGTTAGTATCCATCAGCCATTCCAAGTTCACCTTCTACCCTGCTCCGCCCCATCTCATCTACCTCCCCCACGTTCTCACTCCTGCTCCTCCTCTAGGCCCAGTGACCATCCGCTCCCAGACAGACACCTGACCATTTGTACATTTAGATATTTTGCTACTTGTGTCTGCTCCAAACATATAAATGCTTGAATATTTAATTAAGGGAGTCATTTAGTATTTTCTGATCTCCCTTTACATAGCCAGAATTCCTTAAGCAAGAAAGATTCACGATATATAAGAAATCCATATAATAAAAATATGTTTAAAAGAATATAAAAAGCTGTAAGTACAAAACTGACAGATCATAATCAATAACTTTCCCAAAAGCAATGAGGTGAAAATGGGCCCCTCAACCTGTCTCAGTATCTTACTCTGCTTCCTTAATAACTTCATCTTCATTTACCTTGTGCCCCATTTCATGCCTTTCTCATTTTCATCAGACCATCTAATACACTTTCTCCTTTGTCCTTCCTTTTAGGAAATGAATCATCATTTTTTGAGAAAATAAAATATTGGAAAGCTATCTCCTGATTATTAAATAACTAAATATCTCAATGTTATCTTCTAACTCCTTTCTATTAAAGCAGAGAACTCCATCCTATCTTCCAACTCCTATCTCTCCTGCCAAACGCTTATACTTTTAATGAGTGAAATTAGATTTCTCCTGCCTTGTCATATATCTAACACTTCCAGTTAATACTTTCTCTTGTGAATTTTAACCTATGTTTCTCTATCATTTCTATCAACAAACACATGTTCTACCATCTTTTAAACCAAACTGCCTTAAAAACTCAGCTTCCTTCATTCTAGCTATTGTCCTATTTGGGGATCTCCCCAAATTTAGAGTTATCTACATATAATATATGGACTTCACAATTTACTTTTCATTCTCTGAGACACCCCTCAATCATGTCCAGTCCTATTTGTCAAAGTTAATCAAACAAAAACGTTTTTTTCCAAAATAAATAATGGTCCACATGTTGCCAAACCCAATGGCCATATTTCAATATTCATATGTTTAACCACTTTCTCACTCACAAATGAATGCCTCATTCTCTTCTTTCAGCTTCTGAGATTCAACAGTGTCCACACCTCCATATGTAACTCTCATTGCTTTCCATCAGTGTCTGGCTGGATCCCCCCTATTGCCCAACTTTTATATTTTGTCTTTTCCCAAGTCAGTTTCCTGGTCCTACTGTTTTCCTATCTCTACAACCTGCTCTTAATGAATTCCACCCTTTTCCATGTTTTAAATAGTATCCATATACTGAATGATTAAATATTTTAAATCAAGATAAACTTCTTTCTAAAATTCAGACCCATAAGAGGATCATAGCTATATAATACATATCCAGGATTAAACACTTGATTTCCTTACATACGTAATGCTCCCTCAAGCTCATTTCAGTCAGTGGTTCCACCATATACCACATTACTCAAGATAGTGTGTGGGAGTATTTCTGGACATCTCTAATTTCATTCATAATAAAAGCCAAGTGCTTTTACATGGAAAATGGTGTTATGTCTTGCATATCACATCCTTTTCCTAACTCAAGGCCTTAAAGACCTGCCACATTGAGACTTTCATTTCCACAAAACTGTAGTAGACTTGCTTTACATTATTTTTGCTAAGTACAATGAAAACCCCTGGATGTTATATATAAACCAATATAAGACAACTTTGAAATATGAAAAGGTGACACTGGGACCTAAAGTGTAGCATACTGGTAAACTTGTTTTCTTTTTGTCTACTATATCTCAGACAAGGATATGAAGAAGTCAATAACCCAGAGACACCAGTGGATGCAGACAAAAACAAAAAAATGAACAAAGTCCCAACAAAAAAATTAGCTCTAGCCAAAGGGCGAGAGAAAGAGCGTAATGAGACAGAAAATTTAGGCAATACATGCTCTACTCCAGCCAAGCACCACAGAAAGCACTGTGGTTCTACTCCTATCCATGCCAGCGATGCCAAGGGGGAACCTCGGGGTCCACCGTCACAGAGCAGTTATGAGGCACTCCAGCACCACTCACATTTGGGTATTGAGAATGCCAAATAGGAGGCAGGGCATTCATCTTCACTGGCTGCTAACAGGTTCTGCTCCTCCACAGAGTCATTGGAAGCCACAGGGTTAGCCTGGACTGACAATCACAAGGTGCCTCTGCACCCTACATATCATACAAGAACCAAGGACATTTCAAACCAGCTGAAAAATGAGAATTAATAGATGCAAGGCCAGACATGACAGGGATGTGAGAATTAAAGCGATCATGATAAAAAGTTTCAATGAATAGTTCTGTACACATTTGAAGCAGCAAAAATGAGCAAGGATCAGTAAAGAAATATAGGATATCAAAAAGCATCAAATAGAAAGTTTCAAACTGAAAAATACAATCACCAAAACAATAGTAATAATAAAATGTTTAAAAACCTTCATGAATGGGATAAGCAGTAAATTGGAAGGGGCAGAGGAAAGTGTTGGTGAATGGGACCATAAAGCATGGGAAATTACCCAATATGCACATCAGGGGGAAAAGAAAATGGAAATAAATGAATAGCACCTCAGGAGCCTATGAGCATATAACAAAAGATCTAACACTCATTTGAGTGGAGCCCCAGGAAGAGAGGAGAAAGAGGGCAAGTTTTCAAAGTGCTGGAAGAAATTATGTCTTGAAAACTCCCTAAATTGAGAAGTAATACAAACCTATATCATCAAGAAGCTAAGAGAATCCCAAACAAGCAAAATAAAACAAAGAAATAACATCAAGGCACATTTTCATCAAGCTTTGGAGATCTAAAGACAACGAGAAAAATCTGGAAAGCAGCCAGAGAAAAATGACATCTTACCTATAAGGGGGAAAAAAATAATGGAAGGACAGAAGATTTCTCATCAGGAATCAAGAAGGCCAGGAAGGAACAGGAACAAAACTCTTTGAAGGGCTGAAGAATAAGTATGTTCACCCAGAATTTTAAAGTCAGCAAAAATGTACTCCAGTAATGAAGGGGAAATCAATTATTTGTCCCAGCAGATCTACCCAAAAGGGATGATTCAAGGAGGAAGTTCTCTAAAAAGAAAGGAGATAATCTTTCTTTAAAGGTACATTAGAATGTCAGAATGGAAGAAAGAACTGGTAAGCTAAAATATGGGAAATAAATCCAATAGGATTGCCTTCTTTTGAAGTTCTATATTATGCTCGACAGTTGAAGTAAAATTTTAACACTGTGTGATGCAGTTCAAATAACATGTATGAGATATATTTAAGACAACTGTATTCTAAACATGGGGAGAGAAGTGAAGAGATGTAAAGTGAGATAAGGTTTTGTACTCACACTGGTAAAAAGATGACATTATTAGGTAAGTTATGTGTATAATGCAATACCTAAAACAACCACAAAAAACACTATAGATAAATAAAAATGAAACCCAAAAGATGTTCAGAAAACCCACAGAAAAGCAGGAAAATGAAAACAAACAAAATATATATATGTAAAAAGAACAAACAGAAAACAGAAAAATAAAATGGCAGACGTAAGTCCTGGCAGATAATTAAATGCAAATGGTCTAAATATAACAATTAATAGACAAATTGGCAGACAGGATTAAGAATCACTACCCACCTGTATGTCTAGAAGAAACTCACTTCAACTATGATGATACAGGCAGTTTGAAAGCAAAAGCATTAAAAAATTGTAATAATTATATGTCATATAACTATGTATTATATATAATGACAATATTAATTAAAGGAAAGCAGAAGTGGTTATATTTTATCAGATAAAGTAAACTGCAGAGCAAATAAAATTACCAGAGACAAAGAGGGACATTACATGATGATAAAAGGACCAATCCACCAAGAAGGCATAGCAATATCAAGAGCCAAAAATCCACCAGTCAACCCATCCACCCATTCATCAATGCATCTTGACCTAAGTCTAAGTCACACCTGATTCAAAAAGTGACTCCAAATGGATCATGGACTTAAATACAAAAGATGAAATTATAGACATTTAAGACACTTCTTACATAGGAGTGAAATAGGTGCAGAAATAGGAGGAAATCTAGGTGCAGGCAAAGAATTTAGACTTGGTACGAGAAGCACTACCCATAAAAGGAAAATTTGATAAATTGAATTGCATTAAAATTTTAAATTTTGCTCTTCAAAAGATGCTTCTAAAAGGATGAAAAGGCAAGCTGCAGAGCAGGAGAAAATATTTGCAAATCACATACCTAGCAAAAGACTTGTATCTAAAACATATAAAGAATCCCCAAAACCCAACTGTAAAAAACAATTCAATTTGAAAATGAGCAAAAGACAAACATTTTACTGGAGAGGATAAACAGATGGCAAATTAGCACAGGAAAAGATGTTTTACATCATTAACCGTTTGGGAGATGCAAATTAGAACCACAATGAGCTAGCACTATACACTCTTCTGTATGGCAAAAATTAAAAAAAAAATTCATGACAACTCTAATTTCTGCTGAGGATGCAGAGAAACTGGATAACTCATGTCTTGTTGCTGGGAATGTAAAATGGTACAAACTCTCCCAACAACAGTGTGATAGGGTTTGTTTATGTGTGTGCTCCTGGGCATCTATCCCAGAAAAAATGCAGATTTATGTTTACACAAAAACCTGCTCACAAATGTTCATAGCAGTTTTATAGCAATGGCAAAACTTAAGAAAACTCAGATGTGCTTGAATGAGTGAATGATTAAATGAGCAGATATATACATGGCATGGAGTACTACTTAATAGTAAAAAGGAAAGAGTTACTGATGCATGTAACAATTTGAAATAATCTCCAGAGAGTTATGCTGAGTGAAAAAAAAAGCCAATCCTCAAAAAGTAGCATATTGTTTAATGGCATTTATGTAATGCTAATGAAATGACAAATTATAGGAATGCAGGATGAACTACTAGTTGTCAGGAATTAAGTAGGAAAAGTCTGGGGAGAGAATCAGATGTTGGCTACAAGAGGGCAAAATCATTTTGCTAGGACAGTATCTTTACTGTATCAAAGTCAATAGCCTCATTGTGATATTATACCATAGTTTATTAAGATGTTACTGTTATGGAAATTTGGATAAAGAATATTTCTATATTTCTTACAGTTGTCTTGCAAGCTTATTTTTAATAAGTTAGGAAGAATGGAGGAAGGAAAAGATGGAGGGAGGAAAAACCTGTTATATACCTGAAAATGTTGACTTGGAGCATTTAGATCTTAGTATTTTTGAAGTATGAATGTTATTTCACATTCTAATTTTCTACTGAGTCTTGAAATGTATTGTGTATACTACATATATGACACATCATGATTTGGACTAACTGCACTTCAAGTGCTCAGTTGACATTTCTGACCAGTAGCTGCTGTACAGGAATATGTGAAAATTGTTGCTTTGTGAATATTTATTGGAGGGAGGAAAGAAAGGTGGTAGGGTGAGTGAGAGGAAAGGTGAAAGGAAGAAAGGAAATATTTGCATAATGGGGGAGATGGTAGAGATAACAATTTAATACTGGCTATCAGATACTATTAGTCAAAAAAGTGTATGGCCCATCTGGTTAGTGTCCAAAATATATAAAGAATTCATACAACACAATAGCAAAAAAACCACACAATCAATTAGATTTTTTAAATGGGCAGAGGGACTGAATATACATTTTACTGAAGAAGATAGGCAAATGGCCAATAGGTTCTTGAAAATGTGCTCAACATCACTAATGCATCAAGAAATGCAGATTAAAACCACACTGAGGTACCACCACATACTCGTTAGGATATCTGTTATCAAAAAGAAG
>JAVSCE010015987.1:0-19299 GCA_032199065.1 Smutsia gigantea
ACCCTCACTGTTTAACCTTACCCTGCCTTCTGCCCACCAACCTCATTGCCTGCCACCTTTCAAAGCATTACTTGGCTTCCCCAAGTCCCCGGGGGGACAGCCCAGGCATGAACCCACTGCAGCGCTGCTGGCAGTTCAGGGAGGGAACCGCAGATGGTGTTGGTGAGGAGAGGGCCCCGGTCTTTGCAGCGCATCCAAGAGACCAGGGAAGGAGGCCAGCATGGCATTTCACCCAGTCCACCTCCTTCAGGTTCACACTGAGCCTAGGATGGGGAGCACTGTTGAGTCACAGACGAATTCCTGCGGAAGGGGGACTATTCCTAAGCAGGAGGAGTCCGATCAGGAAATGACTGCACAGAGGAACTCCTGAGCACCTGGGCAGTGCGCAACCTCAGGAATGGCAAGAGGTAATCCGGTTGGCTATCCAGACCAGACTTCTGTCCTGGGCCCAGGAACCCCCTGTCCTTCCCAGTTTCATTGCTTCTTTTGGCTTCTTTTCCCCTTTTTCCCAGTGTGCAACTTGGGGGCATTCTGCCCAACTGTTTATTCCTGTGCCCAGAACAGGCTTTTGGTTCTTCACCGATCA
This sequence comes from Smutsia gigantea, assembly GCA_032199065.1. Lineage (NCBI taxonomy): Eukaryota > Metazoa > Chordata > Mammalia > Pholidota > Manidae > Smutsia > Smutsia gigantea. The sequence continues at coordinate 587 of JAVSCE010015987.1, forward strand.
TGTTCTTTTTGAAGTCTGGTCTACCATTTCACTTAGTCTGAGAAGCCTTACACAGAACACGATATTTAACAGATGAGGCAGAGAGGCAAATGAAAAAGAAGGGAGGCCAGTTTTGTAGAGGGGAATAGAAGAAAGGAAATTGGGTGAATGCAACCTTTGGATAATGGACCCCCCTCCCCCACTCCCAGTGCTGCATTTATGGCAGTTAGTTTTGGTTTTGGTTTCTAAGGCAGTCTTTAGTAGTGTTTTTTCCTAGAATAATGCATTGTAACCACAAGGACCATCAGTAGAAACAAAGACGTATTTCCAAAGCTGCTAAAGAAACATCACAGGGACAGGGTCAAAGGGACGATGCCACTCCCTCTAAAACAGTGCTTTCGGATTAGAATTTCTGTGGTGATGAAATGCTCTATTAGCTGTGCTATCCAATGTGGTAGCCACTAGCCACACTGGCTATCAACACCTTTAATTTTTTTTTAATTTAAGTAAATTTAAATTTAAATATCTATAGTTGGCTATTGCGTTGGAGACCACAATCGTAAATAGTCTATTATATTCTCTCACCTTCAGCTACAGAGCAGATTACTCCCTTTGACCTAGATTTATTCTTCTTTGGCATGTAATCTTCAGGAAGAATTCTAGCTCAAGGGTTAGAGATCTCAGGATTATATTCCTGGGAAGGGAAGAGTATTTTTAGGGGGGAGGTCTATGGGACCAAGAATAAAGGCAGCAACTTTGCTGTCTTGAGTTACTCCATACCTTCAACCCTCTCCTTGGAAACCATAAATGTTGTGCAAACCAGTCAGAGGTCACTGAATCCTGGAGCCAAGAAAGTCTAAGAGGAATCACTGAGGAAGAAGCAAGCCTCTTCAAGTATCAGATGAGGTGTGGGAGGCCTTGAGGTAGAAAGAGGGGGGTCATATCTGGATCCAAGCTTTGTTTCCCTCGTGTAGAGTAGGAGGGAGTGCTGAAGACAGAGGCTTTATTTAGCCACCCTCACAGGAATGCTCTGGTTCAGGGACCAGGATGGACTAACAAGTCAGCCTTTCCCTGGGTGCGGAGGTCAACTCCCACCCAACACAGCAGAGGCCATTACCAAACTCAACAGAGGTGGGTGTAAATTCATCCAACAGCTGAGAGAAGGGACAGAACACCAAGCTTGCCTGGTGGAAAAAAGGGACAAGAAATTCAGTGGTTAGTCTCAGAGCAGAGGGACTTCTGAGCACCTCCTCTGCCAGGCCCATCCCTTCAGGAAGGCAGGAGCCAGGCTGGGTCCAGGTGACTTAGGGGTAGACCAGAAGCCCCTTACAGCCCCTCATTCCCTCGGCACCACTGACCAGAATCTGTTCAGGGTATTAACCTTAGATAGCCTCTCAGAAACCAGGTCAAGCGGCCATAGCTCCGCAGTCTTTGTGTGGAGAAGGGCTGAGCTCCTGCTGTTTATCTCAGTGTGATCTAAAAAAAAGACTCATCGGAAGTGTTTGTCAAAAACACAGATTCCTGGGCTCCAACCTAGACTTCCTGAACCAGAATTTCCCACAGAGAGGACTGGTAATCTGTATATTTGAAAAGTGCCCCCAGATTATTGTTTATCACTGTGCAACTCTGAGAAACATGAAATGTTATCTGATGCTGCCTTGGGATCTTCTGAGAGTGAAGGGAGATAGGCAACATGAGGGAAGGGAAGAGACTGCTGAAAAGGGAAGAAACATCTCTCTACCCATGGAACGTTCTCCAAGTAGCTATTATGTGCCAGTCACGGTGCTAGGTGCTGGGATACAGCACACAACAAAAAATGCCAGAGCCCTTGTCCTCATGGAGCGTCTGTTCTCTGGTTTTGTGCAAAGATGGTTCAGATGCAATTCTGCTTGGAAGCAATAGGTTGGGAGATGAGACCTCTGGCCGACTCCTCCTTTGTGTTATTCGACTCCCTAGGGATGGTCTAAGACCTCTAGATTCTAAAGGCCCTCAACACTGAAAAGATTATAGTCTCCCACTCCTCCACCTCCACCTTTCTGCAGTAGGTAATCCCAAATTAAAGGATAAGGAGTTAGCATACCATAAAATACATGTAAATTTTCACAAAATTCTCTTTCCTTATTATTAAATATTAAACATCAAGTTATTTGAAAAAATAAGTTTTTTGGTGTCACTGCTTTGCTGATGCCCTCAACACATTCTGTGCCCACTGGGCAAGCCAGCGCTGCCTTTCTGGGCTGTTCAACCCCTCCTGCTGCTCATGACTGTGCATGCGCAGATGCAAAAACACACACATGACTTCCAACACAGATAGCCGCGTAATGGGTGGTTCCTGGGAAGAACGGGCTCTCACAATGACAGCCTTCAGGGCTAGGAATCCTCACCTCTACCCCACCGAAGTCTTTTCCTTTATCCGCTGAGAAGCTGTAACGTATTTCTGCCACACATTCGCAGGTGAACATTTCCCTCGTCACTTGCCACAATAGCGTTTATCTCTTAGACAGGAGGGGAAGGAAAACTCCTTAATCCCTTGGCTTTGAGTTTTGTCCTGGGGTCACGAAGCATTTACTAGTCCTATGTGTCTCCCGGCGGCAGACATACAGGTACTAATGAAGCTCAAAACCATCCTATTTTCCTTCTTTAAAAAAATCTATTCCTATTCCTAAGTAACAGTTCAATGAAAGTTGAGTCCACTCATTCATAAGCTGGGGGCACCATGGCCATTGTGAGGCCATCCCACATCTTTGATTCCCTCCTTTTCATCCCTGTTTAACAGTTTCATCATGGTTCAGCCATGGGAGAGCAGGGTTCGTACTACCAGTGATGTTTGTTTCATAATAATGAGAAAAGCAAGAAGCAAGAAGGTTTCTGCTCTCCTTATTTGGGCACATCCAGGGGCCCTTCTGTGGTAGGCAGAATTCCAGGCTAGCCCCCAGGATTCCTGCCCTCTTGTGTACATACCCGGTATAGTCCCCTCCTCTTGAGCATAGACAGTGCCTTTGAATTATATTACATGGCAATACAGATTTTAAGATCCCTACTCAGTGGACTTGGAGTTAACTGAAAGGGACCTAACTGTCCTTAGTGTATCTAGCCTAAACAGGTAAGCCCTTGAAAACAGACAAGCAGCAGCAGAAACACTCTTCTATTGGCCCTGGAGAGGCAAACTGTCACATCATAGAGAAGGTCATGTGGCAAGTAATGGTGGGCAGCATCTTTGAGCTGAGGGTCTCAGTCCGACAACCTCAGGGAACTAAGTTTGACCAACAATCAGTGACCTTGGAACAGGGCCCCCCAGACCTCAGATAAGAAATCAGCCCCAATCAAAACCCTGATTGCAGCCCAGTTGGACCCTGAGCAGAGGACCCAGTTAACCCATGCCCAGACTCCTGACCCATGGAAATCGCGAGATAATAGATGGGTGTTGTTTTAAGCTGCTGAATTTGTGACACTCTGTTATGCAATAACAGAAAACGAATCCACCATCCCATTACTCTATCTGCCTCCCAAGAATCAGGTGCTTGCCCTGCCTAGTACTTGTCCTCTCCTCCCTTGTTACTGCTCCCCAGGGAAGGGGCAGATAATAGCATGGGTTACAATGGGAAATAGGGCTATATGTGTCATTTTTAACCTCTACAGCAGGAAAAAGGTTATGTGGATGTATTATTTCTCCTGTCCAAGGCTGTAGGCCCTTGCACAGAGCTCCAGCCTCATGTACCACATGCAAACCCAGGTGCATTATATTCATGGTATCTTCACACAACCCAAAGATTAAAGTATCACTCCCATTTTACAGTTAAGGAAACAGAAGGCCAGAGAAAGTAAGTAAATTTCCAAAGTCACATACTTGGAAAGTGAAAGATCTGGGATTAGAGACCATCTCTGTTTGGCTTCCAAGCTGCTGTTCTTTCCCAAACCAACACTGAAATTAATTTGCCTAAACTAAGGCTGTTTGTGGGATGAGTGGGAGATGGAGTGGGCTGTCTGCCACATAAAAAATATCTAATGCTTCTCAAAATCAAAAGAAAGGATTCAGAACTGTTCCTCTTGGTATCACCTGTAGCATTAGGTGTAACCAAGAAGTGAGCACATCCTTCAGAAAGAGCCCAGCAGATTTGTCATATTCCAGAAATACAAACAGCACCATAGATAACACAGTATCAAACTGCTGGAAGAAAATGCCATTGTAGGAAATGTCCGCAGGGCAGTGCAAAGGCTTTATAGATTGAACTTAGTTCATTCCCCTGTCCAACTCTGGAGATAATGGGATTGTCTAAACCTTGATTCATGGAATGGTCACTGGGTTCATCTGAAATGAGCCAACTTGGAAGTTGGGGAAAACTAATGGCCATTCCTCTGTCAGAACGGCTGGGCCCATTCCTAAGGACAAGAGAAGGGTTGGGCTTGGGAGCTGTTGGAAGGGGTAAAAATCAGAGGCAAGTATCATCTTGCCCCACCCTCTCCGGACCCCTCTTCCCTTGCCCTGCCGTGGCTGGCACTTGGTCAGGACTGCCCTTCCTGGCCTCACAATGTCTGGTTCCTTAAAGCTTTCTTAGCCCCAGGAGGAGCATGACATGCTTACTCTTGGCCTCTCTTCCTTCCTGGAAAGCCTCTCTGTCAAGTCTCCACCTCTGCTCCTGGCTATCTGCCCACGATACTCTTTCCTCCTCCCAGGCTCTCCTGAATTTAGAAGGGGGAAGGTGACAGCTGAAAGAGTTTGAATGCTACATATGGTGAACATTTCAGAAAAACGTGCAGCGTGACTTGGAATAGAATTTCCTTCTAGATTTCTAAATATGTTCTTAGAGTGCCCACAGGACAAACTACCCAAATACACCTTGCTACCCTTCCTTCCTGCCCTTCCACCCATCACACCCTCTCCCCTTCCCCTCACACAGCTTTCTTGCTAGAACACATCTCTCCACAAACCATCCATTCTGATACCCCGTGACAGAAAGCAGCGGGGAGTGTGTTAGCCCATTAATGTATTAATGAGCATCTGACATTGTCAGTGTCACAGTTACACTGCCAGTTTGCTCCTGGGGTCCCTGCTAGGCAGAAGCCAGTCATCAGCAGTCACCAGCTTGGTAAGCAAAACAGAGATCTACTCCCAGTCTCTTCTGCTGCTGTCTGAGTTCTCAGATCTGTTAGGGAGCTAGAGGGGATTCCACCACGTGAAACTATTTGCCCCTGCCTGCCGTTCATTCCTTGGCAACCAGCCCCTTGCCCACTGTGCTTGGCAGCGTGGAGGAGCGGGCAGGGTAGGGGCACCAAGGCTCCTGCTGCCTGTGGAGCAGCCCAATGCCAGAGCCAGGCTCCTGGTCCCTGCTGGGCTTCCTTTTCTGTAGAACCACAGTAATTAGACTTGTTCCTCACTGTGGACAAAGCATCCAGTGTGGACCACTCAGCATCAGAAAAATCCAGGCTCCCTGACAAGTTCCAGTGTCCTGAAACATGTCAGCACCCACAGATAGAACATGCCTGTGTATTTATTTATATACTAAGATGATCTAGAACAATTTTTTTTCCCATACGATTATTTCCCCAAGTTCTAAAACAAAATGATGCTCATACTAGGAGTACTGTTTAGTTGTTACTGTTACATTATTGTTGTTTTAATGTTTGACATTGTATGGAGAGACCACTAGAAGCCTCGGTTCTATTCCCTGTTCTGTGCCCTTGTGCAAGTCACCAAACCTTCCCAGGAAAAGTTCCCCATGTTTACAAACAAGGCCTTGGACTTTTCTGCTCTCTGAGTCCTGTCCTACTCCACTGAGGTCTCTGCTTTCTACCAGTGACCAAAATTAAATGAGGTTGCCTCATCTACCCAGAAGGACTCTGTATTCAAACTATAGCAGAATGCACTGAGGGAGCGACCCTGGGCTCTGGGGTGGAAAAATGGGGGTCCATCACAGCAGCAGTGGGTCCAGAACAAGTTGCTGAGCTCTTGGGGCCTCTGTACCTGCCTCCGTAAAGTGGGAACCCTAGAGCCGTCATAGAGTGCTTCTAAGGATCCAGTGGAACGCTCATGTCTTTGCCATGTCAGTGCTTACTAAATATTAGTTCTATTTCCTGGACTGGGAACAAAAGACGACTGAGAGGCCAGGATTGGGGTCCAAGTTCAAAAGAGGAAAGTTTGCTCTTCTTCAAGTTTCTTTTTTCCTCTTGTCTTATTTTCCTGTCTTCTAGGTGAGTGAACTGTAAACAAGATGAGGCCAGTAGAGCTCTCACTCTCTGGGTTTTGGGGGGTGGTCTTGCAATCTGGAAAGTGGAAAGAAGGCTGCTTACAACCAGGGAGCCTGTGACCTCCCTGATAGGTCAGATGTCCCCAGGCTCTGGTACTGGATGGTTTGGGCAGCATTCAGTATAATGACTTGGAGACCCTAATTATCTGAGCTGCTGTCAGAGCTGCAGCACCACACATTCGCCTTGGAAGCAGTTTGTAATTTACTTGTTTATCTTCGGTTCATTCTGCTGCCATGTTCTACACCATGCACTTCCTCCAGAATGTAAGCATGTAGCCATCTGTCACAACTCAGCTACTGTTTTAAGAAAATTCCTTTAGGCACCTAACAGTCACTGGCTTCTACTGCTGGAAGGGACCTTGGAAATTACAGACTTCTGTGTTTTTTCAAACCACAAGGCATGACCCATTAGTGCATTGTGAAATCTATTTAGCAGGTCAAGACTAGCATTTTTAAAACAATGAAATAGAAAATACCAAACCGCAGTGCATGCAGTAAGTACTGGTTTGTGAGGCTACTGGTTCTGTCACATGCGTGTGTGTGTGTGTGTGTGTGGATGTCTATCTGTGTATGTATGCTAGTGAAAATGTGTGTCCTGCTCCAGGTAACAGTCAACACACTGAAAGCTCCTGTTTAAGCCACTCCTCTCATGTATTGATGAAGAAGTCGAAGTTCAAAGATCTGACCCAAGATCACAGAGCTGATTTTTGGCAGAGGCAAAAACAGAGCTCACATCTCCTGACCTTGGGTCCCTGTACTTCCCTTGGCAACTTGCTCCTCCAATGCCAATGTACAGCCTGGCTGCTGTGCCCTTCATCTCCCTCACTCACTGTTTGCTTCCTATCATATCTATCAGGCTGTTCTTCAAACCAAAACCAAAACCAAAACCACATTCTCACCTGTTCTCTATGAAACCAGTCATTTCTATTTTAGGGTTCTAGAAGCACTTTACCCCAGGCAGCAAAGAGCAAGTGCCCTGAAGATGCTGATGCTGCCAGTGAGCAGAGCACACACTGAGTGGCGCTAGTTTAAAGAGAGACCAAGGCAACAAGATAGGTATTAGGCTGAACAATATTTAATTGGTGATATTCAACTGTTTCGCTCTAGAAACATTATTTCCAAAGTTCAGTCTAATAATTAGATCAAGCCCAAGGTCAGCTTTACCAGCTGGGCCATCATGCTTTTACACGGTGGCCAAGCGCTTGATTTCTAGCAACCCGGACAGAAAATGACCAGCCCATTACCAAGTCATGATGTGTTTGTGCCGGTTTGCAAGGCTTGCATGCCTGATCTTAAATCAGAAAGGAAGGAGCAGGAGCTTGGTTCAACCCTTGCTTCATCAGCCCTGCATCCCTTAAAGAGACACTGACAGTTTTACAAGTTTGCAAACAGGTTAAAGTATAGAAAAAATGATACCGATGACCAGAAATAAGGAATGTGATGCTTCAGGAAAGCTAAATGGATAGCCAAAGAAGTCCAAGACTCAGCAAAGGCTGAATGTCACCAATCTGTTTTTATTATTTACCAAGAACCCAGTGACGTCGGCTATAGGGAAGACCATGAGTACCATCCTTTGATACTCTCAGCTCCTTGAAAGTGGGAAAATGGAGAGGAAAGAAAGAACTCTGCCCAAAAAGGTGAATATGATGTTTTAGAGTCCCTTCACTCCTGCTCAAACTACAGATGCGATGTCATAAGTGCAGGCATCTGACATTCCAGGGAAGAAAGTGGAGCTGAAGTGAGAGGCAGGTCAGAAAAAGCACGTGAAAAATCACCTTTCTATTCAGAAGACACTGCACACAGCCACTGGATATAAGAGGAAAGTGTTATCTTGCTAATATGGTGCACAGAGCCTCTTTGGTCCTCTTGGACAGACACCTTTGGCTTGGTTAAATTGTGAAGCAGTATAGTAAATGGCACGTGACACCCAGTTACATATGCTAATAAGACTTTTCCTACGTAGGGGTTAGTTTCTTAAAATTTATTTAGAGATCATCAGTGACAATGGAACACTTAAAAATACCCGCAAAAGGCCCCACATACCACCTCCACTGCACTTACTTAGAATTATTATTTGCTAATTAGTATACTCGTAGGTAGAGGAGAAGTGATGCCCTTTATTGGCCCAACAAAGAAGCTAAAAATACATGAGCCTGCAAGCCAGAAGGAATTATTTTCCAGGGACCTTTCCACCCGCAAAGCCTAGACATTTACAATGAGTTCTGTGCTCTCTACAAAAGATACAGCATGAGCTACACGGGTGGGGAACCCTTAACGCCCAATATATTGAATCTGGAGTCAGAAAAGGTGTTCTCCGTGACTCAATTAGCCAGCGTCTAGCTAGTCTGCAGTGATACCGAGGGAGGCCCACTCTCCAAGGACAATGGCTCTTTCCCCATCTGTTCATGGAGACAGGCTCAAAGATTGAAAAGAGTTTGGGTTTGGGTTTCCCCAGGACAGGCATTGCGACAAAAGTTCAGGTACAAGTAGTTTATTTAGGAGGTAATGCTGGGAAGCTACCAGTAGGGGACAGAAGGAAGTGAGAAAGGCAAAGGGAAGAAGCCAATAAAGGGCATGCTCATGAGTATGTTACCACTGTGGGTAACCAGGGCTGGATCCCACTGGCAGCCAGGGCAGAACACACATTTTAGAGGTGAGGGAGTTGGGATATTTATCTACCACCTCCTGTCAGTCATTGGTTGAGGACTGCATAGGCGCCAGAGCAATATTTCTCTGGTACTTCTAGAAAAGCAGTTTCCCTGGCCAGAGGCAGCCCTCATGCAAAGAACTGGAGGTCCTGGGAGGTGTAAGTCAAGCTGCCGTGCACTGAAGTGACAAGGGTGAGGGAATATGGGCAGGCCACCAATAGTCTTGGAGGTTTTAGGGATGTAACCTTCCCAGCACATAAGCACGTGCATTTCGAATTTGGGATGTCTTGATCGTGCAGCTGGCTAATGTTAAAAGTTCTCCAATTCCAAAGTGGCTTGAAATGGATTTGTTGTCAAAATCCCCTAAGTGTGGCAGGGAGGAACCCTGGTCAGAGAGCTCTGGTTCTGGTTGGAACATAGCTGGGACGGCTGTGGCCTGGAGGCCTGCCTGAGGGGAGATTGCCTTCTGCAGGGGCTTGCACCAGGCACCCCGGTTATTCCCAGGGCCCTGGCTCCTGTGTGGCACTGAGTAGGTGACTGGGCCTCTCAAGCTCTGTTTCCTCCTCTGTCCGGTTTTCAGGCATGGTGGGAGTCCCAGGTGCATCTTGCACATTTGCTGCCCAAGATCTGGAATCAGCCCTTTCTCCAAGAAGCCTTGGTTCCTCTCAGAACGCATTTAGAGATACATGCTGCCTATCAGAGGTATTCACTATGGCTGGGCTGTCACTGACTCTATCTAGGCTTCTTCAATAGACAGAGCTAGAAAATATGTAAGTTTCAGAAAGTGACAATAAATCATGAGGCCAAACCACTCTTTCCAATTCAAATCTAAGATTACAGCTTTTAATTTAACTTCCTTGATTTTTTAATTGATCTCTTTTCTCTTAGGCTGAAAATCTTGATTCTTAATGACAGTGGTATAATTTCTTATTTGAATAGTCTCAAAATGACTACTATAAGACAACTGAATTCAGTTTTAGGTTTCTCTCTTTTTTTCCTTTATCTTTAGGATTTTTTCTACTAGAAATGGAGGACTTTGTTTAAAAGCCCCATGAAATGATTGAAGGGGTTGAATACAATGATTTTAAGGTCCTGTATATTCCTTTGGGTACTTAAAATGAGAAAACTATGGGAGGTTCCTGGCTGCCCCATTGAGGTGGATCTAATTTATAAATAACTAAAATCCACCTAAACTTTCTGCATTTTTAAATTATAGCTGATTTGAGAAAAACAGAAGCCTTTGTGCCCTTCACACTCATCTGCCGCATGTGTTGCAGTACTTAGGAAACTAGGGGTTTCTTCCCTTCCCTCCTTGCCTCTTGGGAACTGTGCCACTGGCCTTGGAGGAGATGGACTGGCTCTGTTGAGTAACAGAGCCCAGAGAAGCCCTTGTGGTGATGAGGAGAGCTTCTGATCTCCAGAAGACTTGACAGCTCAAGCCTGGAGGTTTTGGCATTTATCCCAGAGATCAAACACTTAACGTTGGCACCTGTAGGGAAAACGGAAATGAACTAGCCATTTTTGATTGCAGAGCCTATGATAGAAGATCCATAAGCAATGGCAGACTCTACGGAAGGCCACGCCCCCACCAGAGGCGATGAGTAGCCTCCCTGGGGAATCTGTCAAGCGTTTAGCTGAGGGGACCACACTCTGGGATCAGACCACTTCACCTACAAATGACTGTGAACCATGTAAGCTGCCTCATACAAAATCGACATATTTGTAGGTCGAAAGAGTTGGATATTGTTGATTTCACACCGTTCAACTTTATAGCTCTTAAGTAAGCGAAGGAGGATTCAAAAACCCAAAAATCTTTCAAAACAGATAATGACACCCTATTTCCCCCTCCCAGGTTTAAGGAATTTGTCATGGTTCTCTTCTCAGGTTGATTTGCTGAGGAGGCAGGCAGAGGTGAGAGAAGAAGTTACAACAGGCAGCTGATTCTAGAGGGTCACTAGAGAGCAAGGGCCTCGGGCCCCACTGCTGGTTGGCATGGTCCCGAGGCTCACCAGCAGATCTTGGCCCCAGTCCCTCTGAGTGTACCAGAATCCCTGTCTAAGCACACTTGGTTCTGGAAAATAGGATTTATCACCTCTTATTAAGTTCAAGGTACTGTGCAGATATACCTTAAGGAGAAAGAGATGCCATCAGTGCCCTTAGGAGTTTATAACCTGGTAGCTGCAGCAGACAGATTAGATGATAACTCAGGGTGGGATCGAGTGTACCCTGGGAGAGGCACAGCGTGCCATACAGGTTCAAGAGGAATGCTCTCTGGTTTGGGAAGGCATACAGGGAAGAGGTAACCTTGAAGTGGGGGGAAGGTTGATGGGTAGGATTAGCAGGTACGTTGGGAAATGCTGGAAGAGAACCATATGAAATTTTCATTTGGGGGTAACAAAGATTTCTGGCAATTTCCTATGAGGTAATCCAGTGTGAAGGTTGGAAAGGAGTCTGTCAGTGTGAGCTCCAGGAGGAGTTCACTGCAGCTGGGGTAGGAGGTATGTGAAGAGAACAGGCAGCTTAGGGGTCGCCGTGGAGGAAGACAACACCACGTAGTGAGCATGTGCAGGAACCAGGCGCTGGGTGAGGCTCCTAATACAGGGAATACTATTTGGTTCCCACAGTAAATCCAGGAAGCACATTTATCTTCAATTTACTGAGTAGATGCAGAAAGGTTAAGAAACTTCCCCAAGGGCCCAAAAGATTATAAATGCTACAGTCAGGACCTAAAGGAGCACAGCTGATTCCAAAGCCCCACACCACTTTCTACCTTGCTACCCCACTTTCTAACCCATACCACTGCCCCGCACAGAAGCAGAAAACCATGAGGGAAGACTCTATGGTCATCCTGGGAAGGAAGAATGAAGTAGTTCAGTGGAGAGCCCACATGGCCAGGATGAGGAACCTGCTACATAATGGGGAATGTCTTAGTTTTGCCCCCAAAGCAGAGCTCAAGACCAGCTGTTTGAGGATAGAGATGGGCTTTCCTGTGTATTTTTTTGCATCCTCTAGCTAAGCAATGGTCTTGAACACTGACCTATATGTTATAGGAGCTCAAGTTTGTGGGTTGAATATGGCTCAACTCCATAAATGGTTTGAGGTGTATCTCCTGTGGCCCTTTCTGTCTCCTTTCAATCTGCCTCATTTCTTTTCCTGATCTTTTTTCTCCAAGATAAATTCTACCCAATATGTACTTCAAGTTGCACCTCTTCCATGAAGCCATTCAAGACCCCCAGGGACCAGCTGGTTCATTCATTCATTGAGCAATGACTGATTAAGGACCTTCCATGTGTCAGGCACTGTGCTAGGCACTTGGATACAGTGGTGGACAAGGCAAACACAATCCTTGCCCTTATGTTGCTTATATCTAGGTAAGAAGGCTAGGAAGTAAATCAATTGATAAGGAAGGATGTATCAAGTAGTAATTAGCACTCTGATGAAATAGAACAGGGGGATGTGAGAGAGAGCAAGACTAGTGAGAGGCATGGCATGGACAAAATGATAGTGGAGACCCAATGACCAGGAAGGCCTTAGATTCTCAACTAGGCATCAGAGATACCAAGGTAAGGAAGAGAGAGAGGGTCCCTGTCCATACTGAGCTGACCTCTATTGGAATGACCTCTTCCTCTAGCAGTCTGGCCTAGCTGGTTACCCAAGTTATTTCCTCTTCTTCCTGGGCACACAGCTGGACTACATTTCCCAGCTTCCCTTGCAGTTGGATATGACCATGAGTTAAGGTCTAGCAGAAGAATGTGAGCAGAAGTGATTTGTGCCACTTCCAGCACAGCCCACAGAAATGTCCCACACATTCTCCTTCATGTTCTTGAGACTTTAAAAACCACATGCTGAAGATGGTAGACTCATAAGATAGAAGAAACCTGGATCTTTGAATTCTGGCTAGGAGAGAAGCTACCCTCCAATGAAGACAAACCAATTTTGATATTATGCAACTCAGGAATAAATCTGAATTTAATGAAGCCACTGAGATACTGGGGGTTAGTTGTTAGAGCAGCTAACATTACACTAATCCACTGAAGCCACTATGTGACTGCCATGGCTATTCATTTGGCCCTTCTTGGCCTAGGACATGGTTCTTATCACACCATTTACCTTTGCACATTCAGTTCCCTTTTCCTTCCTGTAGGCCCCATCCCCTCAACTCAGACGGCAAGAGTGCAGTCCAAGGCTTGCCCTTCTTAGGCGAGTGCTCTGATATCTCACCTGCTCATTAATGTGAGATTTTGCTTTCACTGCTGGTATCAGGTCAGTGAGTGCTTTTATGGCCCTTTAAGTCATTTGTACTTTTAGGTAAGGGAATCAGTGTGTTCACCTTTTCTCTTTGCTTAGAAAATGTGCTTTTCCTGACTACCACAAATACAATCCTTATCTCAATCCTTCCCCAAAGTACGATCGTCTCTGAATTGGCGGGGCCTGGGTCACTCTGGCAGTATGAGCCATACACTGTTGTTGCTGTTGCTTATTTCCCTGTCAGACTACATGCTTTGCCAGGACAAAGATGATTTCTTTTCTATGTCTCAGCACGAAGCACAGCATCAGGCACATAGTAGATGCTCAATAAATGCTTGCTGAATGACCAAATAAGGTTATTTAATGTTGTTAAATATACTGATGTGCTATAGAAATAGTCCGCAAAGCTTTTGCTCTTCAGAAAACATCTCTAAAGCCATCCTCTCAGTTTGCAGTCAGCATTAACAAAAGCTTCCCCATTAAAAACCAGACACATTGAAGTCAGGCTGAATTACAGGCTGCTTTGGGGTAGCCACAGCAATAAGGATTGTGTGTGAGGGCACACTCAGGAGGACTCTGATTTCCTCCTATTCTGCTACATGCTGGCTTCTTTCCTCCCTCCTTTGTTCTTTCTTCCCAAACTCTAAGTCTGAATTATTTTTAGGAGCCTATGGGTGGGTGGAGTTACTCTTTGTCCTGACACACACCTCCCTAAGTCACATACCCAGTGAAAGCTGTGAGCACCCTGTCAGCTGAAACACTGTACTCGTTAGTCTTCAGGGCCTGTCCTCAGCTGATGGGGGGCACCGGGAGTACCTGCGGCAGCTCCTGCTGAGACGCCTTTTCGTGCCCACAGAACAAGTCACCCAACCCACCACGGCTCACCTTCGAGTGCCTGCCCGCCCCAGATGTCAACTTTCTTTGAGAATCGCACTATAGAGCCTCACTGGTCAGAGATTTTGAGACTAGACCAATTTGGCAAAAGAGCAAGATCAGGAAAGAAATGGCTCTACTGTAACCTTGAAAAGTAAAGAAATTTTTTTATTGTTGTTTTTCTTGTACAGCCTCAGACCCATACTGCAATGGGAACTGAGGTTACAACACAGAAGCCACCAACCTGCAAATCAGATGGCATGAGTCAATGACATCAGCTTTGAGACCTGTTTTGAGCCCAAGCAATGGTCCAAGTCACTCATAGGGTCACCTTGCTTGCTCTAACAACAGATCAACCTCAGGAAGAGGCATTTTTGACAGAATTTCATCCATGGCAAAAACAGGTGGATAACCTGGTCATTCCAGTGATAAATGAGAACCATTTAGTATTTCATTATACTCACACAACCCATAAACCAGTTTCTAAATGGGCTGTTTCCCAAAAGTTGCCAGTGAATTCAATCAAAGATACAGATTCAGTCATGTGTAGATGAGGGACGGCTCCCTTTCAGTGGGCTGTTTTGGGCCCTTTCTGTCAGTTCTGCAGGGAATTAAAAATTAGGGCAACAATGTTTTAGGAGGAGGTGAAGATATTGGAGAGAAGGCAACTGGCACCTAAACACAACTTGGTCACTTCTGTGACCCCCTGAGAATCTCGGCCTGGGGTGACACTTTTTGGGCAATGCAAGTATGTCTGGCTGACAAGCAAGAAGTATTGGAGAACTTGTGCTCCTGGGAGCAGCCCTCGGCAATGCCAGATGCTGTGCCCGGAGGTTAAGTTAGCTCAGTAGTGTGGTCGTCCCCTCTCCTGGAGTTCCCCAGCAGGTGGGAGCTCCAGCTGACCACACGGTGACTGCTTGAGCCCATCTTCATGAGATTTGTTCCCTGCTCTTCTCCACTCTCGTATACTATCACCTGGTTCCCTGCTCAGATGAACCACGTGTACTCCAATCGTTGTGTCAAGGTCTACCTCTTGGGGGAACCCAAACCGAACTAGGTATTCAGGAAGGCTTCTCTCAAAGGTGACATCTGAGCAGATACCTGATGTGGTGAAGGAGAGAGCTAAGTGAAAATGTGCAGTAAGGGAATTCCAAGCAGAAAGCAGCAAGAGCAAAGGCCCTTAGGTGGGATCATGTTTGAGTGTTTGAGGAGCAGCAAAGCCAGAGTGCAGGAACAGAATGAGTGGGGGAGAGGGTCTCAGAAAATGGCTTTCATACTTTCCTCATTTGGTAGTTAACATTTGTCCTTTAATCCTTTCACTATTTCCTCAAATAGGTTCACTTCTCATTTCTCTGATGGCTCATTTTCTGAGAGTTCTGCCATTTTATTTGCATTTTCTGTTGCTGTCTATTTAAATGCACCAACCCCTGACTTGTTGCAGAGGAGCGGGGAGACCATCCACGCCCGCTTAAGGAGGCTGCCTCCAGGAGAAAGGCAGCATGCTCGTGGCAGTGGCGCTCCCCTCCAAATTTCTTTAAAAGATGGGAGACATCATTTTCTCCACTTGCACTGCCAGCAGCACCTGCAGCCGCAGCAGTGTACCCTGAGAACCCACCGGCTCCCCCTTCATCAGCACTGACCCTCACACCAACTGAAAACCCATCAGTGCCCGCACAGCCCAGCCCAGGGAGGGCAGCACATCCCGGCTCACCCTCCTGCAGCCTACAAGGCTCCCCCACACCAAGACGAGAGCCCCACAGCCTGGCAGCCATGCCTGCACCCACCGCGCCCTCGCCAAGTATTCTGGGCTCTGCCCAGGAGGCTACTTTGATTCTGAACCAGAGACTCCAGATCACAGAGGGTGTGGAGTTCTCTGTGGGCAGCCGGTATGAGCTCAGCACAGAGGCCTCCAGAGCAAGACTGCTTTGCTGCCTCCTGGGAGGCCCATCATCAAAACCTCTTGCCCTGACCACACTGGGTCTCCCTTAGTTTGTGCTGCTGGCTGCAGCTACCAGGTGACCGGCAGCGGAGTCTATTAGTGCTTCCTTCTGATCACAGCTCTTTCTGGAGGAGCTGGCATCTCCAAACTAGTTAGCAATATGCAAGCCCCGAGCTGATGGCTATCAGGCCTAAAAGGCAGGCAAGGAGATGGACCTCTGCTGGCAGAGCTGGTGTGTAAGCCACTTAGTATCTCTAGGGCTTAGGTTTCTTTCAGGATGGAAGCAGTAACAAAGAGTTACTAAGGCTCCCTTTTACTCCTCCCTGTCCTTAGTGCTAACCCAGTGTCCATGTGCACATTTGTGCTTTCCAGCTTCCTATATGGTCAGATTGGGGCCCAATGACAGAGTGTAAGCTACTAGCCAGTGGGATGTGGGCAGAAGGATGTACACCACTTCTGGACTTGGTCCTTAACACACTTCCCAAGAACCTTGCTTCTTGCTTTTCTTCCATTGCTTGGGGGCTACATGTCCTAGGTTTACATAAGACTTCGTGTGAGGAATAAATAGAATTTTTATTGTGTTAAAGCATGGAGCTTTGTTGGTTTATATGTTATCATAACATAATGGAGCCTATCCTAATATGATTTTCCTTTCTTCTGCCTGTTCATTCATTCATTCACTCACTTGTTCTTTCTGATGTCATTCATTGCCTTGGTATTAAATCTCTACTACATGCTAGCCACTAGTACTTTAGCATGAATAAACCTTATGTTCTCCCCCTGGAGGACCTGGAGGACTATGTGAGAAGGTGGATATGGGAGCAGAGACAATAATTATAGTGTGATAAATGTGTACTAGGTGCACACTGTTGTGTTGTGTGCACGGAAATAAATATTCAGAGGCCTTTACCTTTAGAAAACTTCAAGCATTTCATTCTTCCCAGCTTCATTCTTTACCAGCCTCCTCTCATTGAGGCAATGCTCACTCTGGCATACTGCACCAATTCTAAAAGAACTGCTTTTACCACTGCTCTCTCCTTCCTGCCAGACCATCACCCCAAGTCAGTCATCTGGAAGTACCGTTTCTGTAGGTCATGCCCCTCTTTGAAAATCATCCATGGGTTTTTCATTGCTTGTGGAAGGCCCAAGCTCTTCAGTCTGGCATTGATCCAGTTCTGAGCTACCTTTCTAACATTACTTTCCATCTGTCCTTTACCCAAAGCTTCTCTTTCAACTGGACTTGCATAATCCATGTCCAACAAGCCACCCCATTGGAGATTCCACTCCAATGTCTTTTTTCACACCACTCTTTCCCCAGGACCCTTCCTTGTCTGCCTAAGTCCCTTCTCTTCAAGTCCCACCTCAAGTGATACCTTCGGTCTTTTGCCTACTACAGTCTACAGTATTAATAAAAATAAATATTCAACAACTCAGATGAAATAGACAATTCCTTGGAAAAAACCTAGCAAGGGACACAGGAGAACTAGAAAACATAAATAGTACAGTATCTTCTAAAGAAATTAAATTCTTAAGACCCTGCCCCCAAAGAGAATTCCAGGCCCAGATTGGCTTCACCTGTGAATTCCATAAAACATTTTAGGAAGAAGTAATACCAATTTACATGAATTCTTTCAGACAATAGAGGAGGAGGGAACACTTTCTAACTCAGGTATGAAGGCTGTATAGCCTTTATACCAAAACCTGATGAAGGACATCTCTGAAGAGTCTATAGCTAACATCATATTTAAATGGTGAAACACTGACTCTTTTTCCTAAAATTATGAAAAAATCAAACATCTACTTTCACTAGTAGAAAACATAAGGATAAGAAAGGAAGTAGTAAATATTGTCATTATCAGACAAAATTATTCTGTAGGTTAAGAACCCTATGAAATCTACAAAAACTGCCAGAAGTAAAGGGTGAATTTAGAAGAAAATCACTGAATATAAGGTCAACATATAAAAATCACTTGGATTTCTATATACAAGTAATGAAAAATTTGGGAATTAAATAAAAAAGAATACCAATTGCAATATCATCAAAATACCAAATACAGAAGAGACTTCCGGGAAGATGGCGGTGTAAGCAGGGCGGCAGAAATCTCCTCCCAAAACTATATAAATCTATGAAAACACAGCAAATATAACTATTCTTAAAAGAGAAATCAGAGCACACAGGAAAGTGCACAGTGTGCAGCGACACCTGGGAGGACTCAGTACCCCGCGAGGCGGGTAAGATACGGAGCCGCGACCCGGCGGCACCCAAACACTCACCCAGCCCAGCGTGCCGGCAGGAGGAGAGGATTCGGAGCCGGGAGGAAGTGGAAGAGCAGGTCGGCGAAATAACCAGCCCCGGTGGTCTGCACCGGGAGTGCCGGGAGCGCTGACACACATCACAGGGTGCATTGGACATTGGAGAGGCAGAAGGTGCAGATTTTGAGCCGGGAAGGCGCCGGGACCATGCAGCCAGCGCCCAGGGACAAGAGAAAAGCATGCGCCATTTGTAGCAGTCTCAGAGAGATGGGGGGCCCAGCAAGGGAACACCATTGCCCCGGCGGGCTCAGCCCTGCAGGCTGGAAGTCCTGGGGAACTTCGGTCCCCTTCGCTGGTGACAGAGAGAAGGGAGCAGCCACGCTGGAACTTTATACAGAAAACAATACCGTCCCATTCGTTCCTGCCCTGCCCAGACCTAAAAAAAGCAGCGTGGCCGCAGCTGCGAATTAGTGGAGCAACAGCAACACCTACAGCACGCTTAGAGAATCCACTCCAGGTGGGCTTTTT
>JAVSCE010015989.1:0-15471 GCA_032199065.1 Smutsia gigantea
TCAAAACTACTAGAACTAATATCTGAATTCAGCAAAGTTGCAGGATACAAAATTAACACACAGAAATCTGTTGCTTTCCTGTACACTAATGATGAACTAATAGAGAGAAATCAGAAAACAATTCCATTCACAATTGCATCAAAAAGAATAAAATACCTAGGAATAAACCTAACTAAGGAAGTGAAAGACCTGTACTCTGAAAACTACAAGACACTCCTAAGAGAAATTAAAGAGGACACTAACAAATGGAAATGCATCCCATGCTCTTGGCTAGGAAGAATATATATATGTCAAAATGGCTATACTACCTAAAGCAATCTACAGATTCAATGCAATCCCTATCAAACTACCAACAGCTTTCTTCAATGAACTGGAACAAATAATTCTAAAATTCATATGGAACCACAAAAGACCCCGAATAGCCAAAGCAATCCTGAGAAGGAGGAATAAAACAGGGGGAATTACACTCCCTGACTTCAAGCTCTACTACAAAGCCACAGTAATCAAGACAATTTGGTATTGGCACAAAAACAGACCCACAGACCAGTGGAACAGAATAGAAAATACAAACATTAACCCAAACATATACAGTCAATTAATATTTGATAAAAGTGCCTTGGATATACAATGGGGAGATGACAGCCTCTTCAGCAGCTGGTGTTGGAAAAACTGGACAGCTACATGTAAGAGAATGAAACTGGACTACTGTCTAGCCCCATACACAAAGGTAAACTCAAGGTGGATCAAAGACTTGAATGTAAGTCATGAAACCATAAAACTCTTAGAAAAAAGCATAGGCAAAAATCTCTTGGACATAAACATGAGCAACTTCTTCATGAACATATCTCCCCGGGCAAGGGAAACAAAAGCAAAAATGAACAAGTGGGACTATATCAAGCTGAAAAGCTTCTGTACAGCAAAGGACACCATCAGTAGAACAAAAAGACATCCTACAGTATGGGAGAATATATTCATAAAAAACGCATCTGATAAAGGGTTGACATCCAAAATATATAAAGAATTCATGCACCTTAACAAACAGAAAGCAAATAATCCAATTAAGAAATGGGCAGAGGACATGAATAGACACTTCTCTAAAGAAGAAATTCAGATGGCCAACAGGCACATGAAAAGATGCTCCACATCGCTAATCATCAGAGAAATGCAGATTAAAACCACAATGAGATATTACCTCACACCAGTGAGGATGTCCAACATCCAAAACTAAAACAACAACAAATGTTGGCGAGGATGTGGAGAAAAGGGAACCCTCCTACACTGCTGGTGGACTGCAAATTACTTCAACCATTGTGGAAAGCAGTATGGACGTTCCTCAAAAAACTCAAAATAGAAATGGTATTTGACCCAGGAATTCCACTCCTAGGAATTTACCCTACGAATGCAGCAGCCCAGTTTGAAAAGGACAGATGCACCCCTATGTTTATTGCAGCACTATTTACAATAGCTAAGAAATGGAAGCAACCTAATTGTCCATCAGTAGATGAATGGATAAGAAGAGGTGGTACATATACTCAATGGAATATTATTCAGCCATAAGAAGAAAACAAATCCTACCATGTGCAACAACATGGATGGAGCTAGAGGGTATTATGCTCAGTGAAATAAGCCAAGCCGAAAAAGACAAGTATCAAATGATTTCACTCATATGTGGAGTATAAGAACAAAGAAAAAATACTGAAGGAACAAAACAGCAGCAGACTCACAGAACCCAAGAACGGCCTAATAGTTACCAAAGGGAAAGGGACTGGGGAAAATGGGTGGCAAGGGAGGGATAAGAGGGAAAAAGGGGCATTACGATTAGCAGACGTAATGTTCGGGGGGCACGGGGAGGGCTGTACAACTCAGAGAAGACAAGTAGTGACTCTATAGCATCTCACTACGCTGATGGACAGTGACTGTAATGGGGTTGGTGGGGGGGACCTGATGAAGGGGTAGTTCAATAACCATAATATTGCACATGTAATTGTAGATTAATGATAATAAAATAAATTATATTTAAAAAAAAAGCAGAAGCAGTATCTAAACTTTGTAGCTCTTTAACCAAAGACTAATGGGCCCTAGGGTCCTCAGATGGTCTATTCAGATACAGTTAGAATATCCCAGCTGATACTGGCCCAGCAGTTGCTAGGGCCCAATGTTTAGGATCTTCACACTTTAGGAAGCAAGCCTGGCTAGGCCCAGGAGGACAGCAAGAAGAACCCTGGCCCCCACACAAGTCCCCAGCAGCACTCCCTCCAGCTTTCCCCTTACCTGAACCCCAGCCTTTTTGCAAGTTTCAATGATATTCTTGGTGCCAGTGTAATTCACTCTATAAAAGAGTTCCTTGTTGTTACTGGATGGTGGGGGTGATGCACAGTGGAAAACTGTGTTGACACCTTTCAGAGCTGGGTACAGATCCTGGAAATGCAAATGATGACAAAAAAAAAAAACCAAAAACAAGTCAGTCCCATTCAAGACAAGTACACAGCCTCCTCACACTCCCAGTCTCCAATCAGTGGCACATAGGTGTCTTGCCCTTTTATAATTCTACAGTTAACACGGATAGAAACCATATTGTCCCTTTCATCATTCCCTCCCCACTGACTGGTCCCCCTAAAAACTGGCTTGGCACACAAGAAGCCTGTGGGATCCAGACAGAGGCAACATCTGTGCCTCTGTGCCCCATGCTGGTGGGGGGCACACCTGAGGGTAAAACTCCTGGGAAGATGAGCTCACAGATAAAAATCATGACTCATAGGAAGGAGCCCCATACCATGAAAGACAGTGTAAACAGTCAATACACAGGAGCATTCCTTTCTGTGAAACGAGATATAAGACAGCAACCTGGAAGGGACTGAAAACAGGTATGTCTAATTTACCGCTCACAGGAACCAGAGCTCCCTAGAACAATGGCTGATTGCAGATCTGCAGCAGGAATTACACAAGGTGAGCTAGGAATACCTTGTCATACCAGAAAGTAGAGAAGCTAGCCAAGACTCCTGGGGTCCTGTTAAAAGGTTATCAAGAGATACAAACTGGCAATTATAAAATAAACAAGTCGTGGGGCTGAAGGTATAGCACGGGGAGCACAGTCAGTAAGATTGAAATAACTCCATATGGTGACAGGTGGTAGCTGCACTTATTGTGGAGAGCATTTCATGTTGTAGATAATTGTCAGATCACTATGTTGTACACTTGAAGTTGATGCAATATTGTATACCGACTATACTGCAATGAGAAAAGCAACAAGGCAAACAAAGGAGTCAAGAGCCAACTTGAAGAGGCTCCCACTGGCCGAGGGGACAATTTGATCAGTCAGAATAAGAATTCCTTCTGCAAACTGGTTAATAAAGGGAAAGAGTCAAGCATTTATTCTGCATAAGGTACAAAGATTTGATCTAATAAAGAGGGAATGATAGCATGTCAGCATTTTGCAAAACCTTAATTAATAAGATCTAGGAATGATCATAGATAGATGTTGACCTCACCAGGAGAAAAATAAGCCCTGAAGCCTGGCAAGTTTAGACATTAGAGAGATCAGGAGACTGAGTAGGGAGACCTGGTGAGGCAGGAGTGGACATGAGTGGGTGGCATGGCCGGCATGGGAGGTGAAGACCTGGCCGGAGCACTTCCACAAGGCAAACGGAGGGAGCTGGCTCAGAGCAGGAGAGAGACGTGGGGCGGGAGCTGGAGCGGGATCTCACATCATGATGTTCTGCTTCTGGAAGGTATCGTTGTGTGCGCAGATGGCTGCCATCTGGTAGGAGCATGAACTGCTGATGTGCGAGAGAAGGGTGGGAGAGTCCCTAGTGGAACTGCTGGGTAGGGGGGAAGAGTTAGGCCCCACCTGGCCCTAGAGGATCTGCAGAATGTGGATGTGACACACGCAGGTCTGTGGATGTGGAGCCAGGAGGCACCACAGGGCCGCTCAAAGGCCATGGCTATGAAGAAAGAGACAAAAAGCTTGTTATTTCTTCTTCAGCCCCGTTCACCTGCCCAGAAACCCCCAAGGAGGGGAACTGGATTTAACCAGGGCTGAGCTTATGGCCAGGAAGTACAGCCTGATGGGGAGGCTTATGTGTCTGCTTGGCTAGGCTCCTGTCCCATTATTCCATCAACACTAGTCTAGGCTTTGCTGTGAAGGTAGTTTGGAGCTGTGGTTAACTCTATGATCAGTTGGCTTTAAGTGAAGGAGATTATCCCCCATTATCTGAGTGTGATACAGCCAATCAGTTGAAAGGCCTTAAGAGCAAAAACTGAGGTTTCTGTAAGAAGTTCTGCCTCAGGACCACAGCACAAGCTCTTGCGCGACTTTCTGGCCTGCCGGCCTGCCCTGCAAGTTTCAGACTCACCAGCTCCACAATCCCAGGAGCCAATTCTTTGCATCAACTCTCATTCCCTACCTCTCATTCCCTCTCCTTCTACACAAGCAAGCAAGGTGGTAGGGACATGAATGACACATGGCAGAAGATAGCCAGTTGTCTGGGTGGGCTCAAAACATCGGTGCAGTGGAGGCCTCCAAGGGCATGAACTGGTGGTGCTCAGAGTGCAAGAGAGATCACAGAGAAGACACATTTATGGGTCTAGGGAGTGAAGAGATCTGGAGGCCGAGGAGAGGCGAGGTGAGGGCATTGGCAGGGTCATCTCTGCAAGTACTGGACTTGCCAACAATGAGGATGAAGCCCATACCGGCTGGGAGCACAGATCACTAAGAAACGAGATGGAGTCGCCGGGAAGGGGTGGTGGTGGCTGTGGCAGGGTGCAGGGATATGGACAGTCCGCTGGCATCAAAGTTGGAGGGAATTTAGGGCAGAGTGAGGGCAGTGGCCCAGAGGAGTGGGCAGTGTGGGAGAGAAAATGGCTTGCACTTTGACAGGCCTGCAGGGGAAGCCGTGGCCTTAAAATTCATATAACAAAACTATGGCAAATGACATAATATTAAGAATGGGCCAAGAATAAGAGCCCAGAGACAAGCTGAGGGAAATCATCCACCATATATACAGCATGCAAAGGGCTGGCATCCCACATAGGTAGGGATTACAGATCCATAAGGAAAACAAGCCCACAGGCAAATGAGCAAAGGTCAGCGACAAGCATTTTGCAGAAGAGGCTGAACGAAGGGCCCGGAGCCCGGCAGCCCGAGTGGGGAGGCCACGGGACTCTAAGCAGTGCCAAGCTATCATTTTACACCTTTCCAAATAGCAATGCCAAAATGTCTGACTCTACAAGCATCGGCAGTGGGTGTAGGTCAGCAGTGATCCTAGCCCGCTTGCTGGTGTGGATGGAAAACTGACATGGCAGCTTTGTCCACTGATTCGGCAACATCTATTAAAATTCAAAATATTGATATCCTTGTGACATGGGTAAGGCTTGAAAACATTATACTAAGTGAAAGATGATACTACAGGACAAATATCATACGCTTACACTTCAATGAAATGTCCAGAATAGGCACATTCACAGGGACAGGAGATGAGTGAATGCCAAGGGCTGGGAGGGTAGGAAAGGAAAAAGGAGAACAACTGATAAAGGGCCTGAGGCTCTTCTGGGTGATGGGAATGTTCTGGAATGAAGCAGTGGTGGCAGGTGCACAACTTTGTGAATATACTAACAGCCACTGCATTTTGCACTTTAAAAATGTGAAGTTTATGAATGTGAATTACACCTCAATAAACAAAAATTAAACCCAGCAATTGTCCTTTTGGGTGTATACTCTGAAGCAGCAGTCACCACAATACAGCCTGTGTACAACCTTGTAAATGAAGTTTTAGTGGCACCCAGCCACACCCAATGGGTCACTGGTTTCCATATTGAGCACGGCAGAGTGGAGTAGTGACAGAGACAACTGCTATTCATTCTAAGTAGTAAGAATGTGGATGCATGTTAAATCCTTTCCTATAACTTTAACATTTTTCACAATAAGAAAAGAGTTTTGCAAACAAGTTGGCTAGCCTCTGAGCTGGGGAAGTGGTCGGTGGGTTCCCTCTGCAGGCCTGTGGGAAAACAGCAAGGCTTGGTGATCCATTACCTGTTGGCTGCAGAGGTCACCCAGAAAAAACTGCACCTGAGGGTTGTCGAACCCTTGCCGCATATCAAATACATTGACAGTGTAGCCTCTTGCCAGCAATTGCTCCACCATGTGCTGCCCCAGGAACCCAGAGCCTCCAATCACTGTGCACTTCTTGGCCTGCGGAAAGAGAGGGATGGTGGTGGGGGTGGGGTGGGGTACAGGTGTGGTGAAAACTGGAAGCTATAATGAGCCTAGACTCATACTTCATGAGCTACTGTCATGGTAGGTCCATTTCTTTGCTTGCTTGTTTGAAACTCTTCAGCCAAGTTGGAAGCTTTATATAATTCTGGTGTTCTATCACCAGTGGCAACCCCTTCTCCTGGAGGAGAGGAGGGAAAGAGAGGTAGCAAAGATACTGAGATAGACTTTGGCTGGATTGGATGACCCAATACATGCTGTGTGTTTAATGAAAGGAAAGGAGGCATCTCTGAAAGAAATTAAACTACCTATGATCAAAACTGGACCGTCTTAACAAAAAACCCAAAAGTGATTACCATCTCACTCCCGACAGACCCCCAGGCACTTCCAAGGCAAAGCAAAGCAAAGCAAAACACCCCACAGCATGCCACCCACTCAACTGACTTCTTTTGGCATTTAAAACAGAATAAGAAAGCACAGGCTCCACATTTGCCGGAGAAAGTCAGCCCCTTTCCCTCCCCAACCACCATGGGGTTGGACTGTGTGGCACTGGGTTGTCACCTAACTCCTTCTGGCCTTAGTATATCCATCTAAAGCTGTGCTGCCCTCTGATGGGATCTCTTGGCAGGGACTGGTGAGCTGTTAATCAGCCAGGCCCAGAGCTTGGAGCTTCTCTGAGCGCTAAGGAAGTTGACGCATCGGATTCTCTTGTTTATATTATCTGGCATCTCTAGTCACAGTTGCTTCAAGGTTGACACTCTTAATAAAAAAAAAAATCAAATAACCTTGCTGTTATGTCCAGTACAATTTCATTTCATGATTTTACATGTGAGCAATCCATGTTTTTCTCTTTGGCAGAGTGATGTGGATTCTTTTATTATACTGACTTGGGGTGAGTGGGCCAATGGCTGCTTTTCAGAGAGTTTTGTAATGAAGAGAAGTGAACTGGCATTTACCACAGAGAAGTCAGATGTGTGACAGGACTATGTCTTTAATCACACCTATAATGTTATGTGGTGATAGGAGGCTATGTAAAATAACCCCTTATTTTGCACGGCCATTAAAGATGATGCAGAGGAAGTGGGCACAGTGGGCAAGAAGGAATATGGACTAACAGGTGAGAATAAAACTCCAAACTGGGAACAGAATGGGTTACTGAGGGGTGTTATAAAACTGATATCTTAGAGCTTTAAGAACAGGAAAGAAAGTCATCTAGACAAACAATTTTAACTGCAATATGATCTCGAGATAAAAGAATGGTCTAGGCCACTGGGTTTCTTCCAATTTTTTCTGTTTTCCTTTGTCTTTAGCTGTGGGCCCCTGTTTTCACAAAGTGTTACACAGAGGTACATATAAGTTAAGATGGAAGTGTTCCTTTTATTTTAGTAGTTTAAATTTATAACTTTTACTTCCTATAAAGTCAGCCAAGGAGAAAGAACAACCATTGATACAACCACTGAAATCTAGATTTTTTTTGGTTGCTGAGTATCAGTAAACATTTACACAAATCAGGAACTATAGGAAGTGGCTCTGCTGTTTTGTCTGATCATTAGAAACTCAGTTTAACCTTCAAATACAGAGGCACAGAGGAGGCTGTACTCTGAGCTGAACACCAAAACTAGGGTTATCTGGTGGCCCATGGGAACCTCCTAGGTATCTCGCATTTATTATCATTTGATACAAACCCATCTTACCTTGGTGCGGTTACATTTCTGAAGCATGACTACATTTCTTGGCGTTCGTTAAAAGTGAACTGAACCAAACCCTTTGCAGATTTATGTGAAGAATCTCCGGAGGCTTGACAATTCCTTAAGGTCCTTTCTGACGCTTGTGACACTAGACCTTAGGAGGCTTTGTTACTGCCACTGTACGTGCGGGGAAGGCTTCTACCATTCTACCCAGAAGCCCAGTCCCACCTGCTGGAGGCCACATGAAGGCAAGCTGAGGTTCCCAGCTGACGGCCAGCAGTTACCGCCAGGCATGTGAGTGAGACCACCCAGAACACACACCCCAGGAAGGTCCCCATGTCTGCAGCTGTGTGAATGAGCTCCGGGGAACACAAGGACCCCCTCCGTGCCCCGCTGGGCTCAGCCCAAACCACAGAATTATGAACCAAGAAATGGGTGCTGTTTTAAACCACTACATTCTGACATTTTTTGTTACACAGCAGTAACTGATACCTTAAATAAAGATATATATTGTATACAGAAAATCTACACTTAACCCACTGATGAATTTTATAAGTGTATCAAATGTAACTTTTAACACACAGCTAAATATCAGTGGCTTACAGATATGTATGTGCTCGACTTTCCCCTTATCTGGTTTCAGTTAGCCTTTTCTTGTGTCAGCACTCACTTTTGGAATGTCTTCTGTCAAATGTGTCCATGGGACCTGGTCTCTCATTGGCTCGCCAACTGTTTGTTCCATTTCAAGCTCCAAGTATGGTCGTGCTTCCGATGAACTTTTCTTAAAGACATATGTAGAGATGGACATTTATATTCTACAATCCAAAACACCTTTCAGCTGTTAAGTGTTTTGTGTGGATGCCACCCCCTGGGTTGAGTTTTCAGAGCTGAACTGTAGCTGGAGCTGTTGGAGGAAGCGCTCAGCTATCTTTCCTGAGGCTGGGCCCCAGCTCACTGCATGCTTGGAGTAGAAGGGGTTAAATAACCTTGTTCATCAGTTATAACAAAAAGAACATCTTTGGCATCGTAGCTTTTCCCATGGCACTCCATGTGCTTCAGTTATTCCCTGTGTCCCTTGTGTTGACCATTAGATTGTAGCAGTGCAGAGGGAAAGGCACAGACCTAGGGAATCCTGGGCTCTGCTGCTGGCCTCATCACACACTGGGTAAATCTGCCCAAGTCGTGTCTCTTTGCTGCAGCTCAGCTTCCTTACCAGGAAAATGGCCTAAGTGCTCATCCCCACCATGCCAGGACATGGGACAGTGGGAGGGAAAGAGTGCGTTAGGAGATGGGCTCTCCTTGGTGACAGTAAGCCACCCTGATGGCATGTGGAAGAACTGAGTGTCTGAGGCCATCAGAAACCCTCGGGAAGTGGTCAGAGTATGGTGGGGACCAAGCAGTTCACACACCGAGCCCAACAAAGCACACCAGCTGACGAAGTCCCACACAAATACTACGCAGAAAAGTAGTTTAAAGAGAAGCTTTAGTGATGGCCCTTAGGATGCACTCCTCTCTTCACTCACCCATAACACTGAATTGCAAAGAGGAGTCATTTATTTGATTTTGGGTTATGACGTATTTGATGTTGCACCTGTTTTCTTGTAGTAGTGAATTTACTTAAGTCACGTATCCCCTACCATCTGGAGACAGTAAAAACCATGACAAAGAGTCTAACTCTCATCAAAGGCTAGATTCAGAAGACACTCTGGCAGCCAGCGTTGCTGGGGTTTCAAATACCGTGATGGTTCTGATCCAGTTCCACTGCTTTTGTTACACACACACACACACACACACACACACAGAGTCATGTGTCCTTATAGGCAATGACTTTGTGGGAGGTTGAAATGTCCTTGAAAATGGATGTTTGGATTCTCAGTGTTTGATGGGGCCATTTTGAGGAAACACATTTCTGAAATCACAATGAAAGTTATCATAAAAATGTATTTCAAAACTTCACTTTTGGGGACCTTTTTGGAATGCATATACTGAATAAGCAAAGTTGGCCTGCAGTTCTATGCCTATCCCATCCCTCTCTCTATTCCATAATCCTCCTGGTGTCAAGGGGCCCTGCCATCTTTTCACCGTCACAGAAGACATGTTTCCATGGGGGATAGAGGCCTAGCCAATGAGCATGCAGGAGTTCTGTCTGTCATGCTTGCTGCTGTATCTCGGCATGAAGCACACTGCCTAGCGCAAAGCAGGCACTCACATTTCCAGTGAACTCATGGGTACACAGTGTATGTACACGCCCAGGCAGACCTCCTTCTATGCTTCACCACATACATCCAGACAACCATGTAAGACACAGGAGCCTCACTGGGGGCAAATGGGTTTGTTATTTTTCTGATGGTGCTGTGCTCATGAATACACACTGCTGGGTTCTTATGCAATTTCCCCTGATGCTGAGGGAAGCAAGAGGAAATGAAAGGGCAGGAGGCATGTGGAGGGATGTAGTCACAAGCCAAGGACTCCTGGAGCTGCCAGAAGCAGCAGGAGGTGAGGAAGGACTCTCCCCTAGAGCCTCTGAAGGGAGCACAGCCCTACAGACACCTTGATTTTTGGCTTCTGGCCCCCAGTCCTGTGAGAGAAATTTCTGTTGTTTTAAGCCACTGAGTTTGTGGGCATCTGTTACAGCAGCCCCAGGAAATCAAAGCAAGTATTCTTTGCATTCCTGAAATGTCAAACAGCACAGCTGCCAATCCCATAGCCCACTGTCCACCAGAAAAGCAGGAAGCTGTACACCTGTTCCCCTGCCTCAACCTCTAAGGGCAGAAACTCATCCTGCCCCCCCCCAGGATTCCCACTGTTCAAACAGTGCTCATGTAATCCTCAGCAAACCAGCCTCTTGTAAAAACAGAAACAAAAGAGAATCTACTGTCTCAATTTACATACAAATTATTTTAAAGTTTGTAAATACTCTGAGCCAAAGAAGCATTTTGGTGATACTTCAGTTGTCTCTAGGGGCTGGTGTACCCAGGACTAGCTGAGGGAATGAGTCAGATCCCACTGGCAAGCCCCCAACCTAAATCCCCCATGTGATATATGCTCAGGTTAAAGTGAAGACCAAGAATAGTTCTAATTGAATAGAAAATTCTCCAAAAAAGACAATCTTTACAAATGGCCAATGAGCACGTGAGAAGGTCCATCATCACTAACTACTAGGGAGATGCAAGTCAAAACCACAATGCATACCACCTCACATCCATTAGGATGGCTCTCATCAAAACAGAAAATAACAAGTACTTATGAGGATGAAGAGAAACCGGAATTCCTTGTCTGGGTGTATATATGCCAAAACATTGAAAGCAGGGATTTGAAAAGATATTGGTACGCCCACTATTTGTTCATGGCAGCTCTATTCACAGTAGCCAAAAAATGGAAGCAACCCAAGTGTCCACGGATGGATGAATAGAGAAACAAAATGGAATACTAGCTTTAAAAAGGAAGGGAATTCAGCCAATTATGGAATGGGAGAAAATATTTGCAAACTGTATATCTAATAAGATGTTACTCTTCAAACTATATTAGGAACTTTAACTCAATAGTAAAAAAAAAAACCAATAGCTTAATTAAAACATGGGCTAAGGACTTGAATAGACACCACTCCAAAGAAGCATACAGATGGCTGATAAGCATATGAGAAAATGCTCAGCAAAGATGAAAGGGAGGCCATGGAAAGCAAGTAGCCCAATGTCCTCCTTCCTGTTGAAGCACGCTCCCAACCACAGAGTCCTGGACACAAAAGGGATAGCCTACCCATTTCAAACCAGATAGAGAGAGACAAGTGTTCCGCCCTTTGAGAACGTGGGAGATCAGCCTCTTTGGAAAGGGTAAATGCAGAGTGACTCAGAGGCATGTACTGAGGCAGTCAGGGCCCTGAGTGTGGCCCTGCCTGAGTTCAGGGCAGGAAGCTGAGAGGTGGCTGCTGCCAGCTCATCACTCTAGTCTGTGGACAGACAATGCCTGTCTGTGCAGGAGAGCCACAAACAGGACTCAAGGCAAAATGCACTTCCCAAAGGACTCAATCAGCCCAACCTTGTCCTTTCACAGACCTGAGATGCCATGTGTTTCTATTAGTCTTTTGTTTCTCTGCTTGTCTTTTTACTCTTAGGACATAGAAAGGCCCTGGCTCTGAATCTGCAGCAGCCACCAGAAAACCCTTCAGCGTGCCTGTGAGATTTAGCTTATGCTGTTCCCTCCACCTGGAGGATCTTCCCTCCCCTCTCCACAGTGAGCTCCTCCTCATCCTTCAAGGCCTAGCTCAACTGTCATCTCTGTGAAACCTCCTCCCCCTCCCCAGGCCAGGTTAGCTGTTTCCTTAGCACCTGTTTCTGCTTCCACTCCCACACTCTGCACACTGGTTTATACTTTTCCCCATGTTTTTCTTGGCCCATGAGGTGGCAAGCCCCTGGAAGGCCAGCAAAGAGCCTAGAGTGGGATACGGGTTGAATTGTGCTGCTGCGGCTGGTCTAAGAGGCCTTGTGGGTAGGGTAGCAGTCCTTCCTGCCAGCTCAGAGCTGCTGCGGAGCTTGAACAAGCCGCAGTGGGGAAAAGGGGAGCTGCAACCTGTAAAGAACCCCTGTGTGTCAGCTTGCTCCTCCAGGCATCCCCACATTCACAAGTCACTGATTGTCATCCACTGTCAAGTGGAAACTGCATGAGACACAGCACAGACCTTCAGGAAGCCCGCCATAGAGTGTGGGAAACAGACTTGGCAGAGAACTACAGGAGGGCCTTAGAGCTCTGATGAAGGTTAACCCAGAGCGGGATGCCTGGTCCAAGAAGGCGATCCCTAAACTGAATTCTCAGGGCTTGGAAGGAGTGAGGCAAACAGAGGGGGTGGGTGTCCTGAAAGATATTCCAAGGATGAGGTGATGGTACATGGCCAGTATGCTCTGGCAACTGTGTGACAAGTTGTGTCCCAGTGAGTGTGAAGCAACATTGGGACGAAAGTTGAGAACAGGAAGGGGCTGTGTTATCAGGTTAGATGGGGGAGCCCCTGGAAATGGTGAGCAGTGGTGAGTGTTAAGATAGGAAAGATCATGCTGCAGCATGGGGAAGGGTTTTAGCCAAGTCTAACTTAGCTCTAGGCATGCCAGGAAGGGGGAATGACACAAGCAAATTAGAGAAGAACGAATACAGCTCAAAAAGCTGCTAAATGTCAGGTCATTCTACATATGAGTATGCTGTTCCGTTAAGAATCATAGTTAGGAATCATAAGCTTCGGTGTGGGAGACAGTACTGGTCTCATTCATCAGATGTGAAACTGAGGTTCAGAGAGGTCAAGCAACTTGCCCAAAGTAACAGAGCTGGGAAATGGCCAAGGCAGAACTCGTGGTTGTTCCTTCTACTCTGCCAGGCTGCCATCCTGCGGACTAAAAAATAGGGCAGGGAGGGACACAAAGTTAGAAGGACTTGGGGCAAAACTGGGCAGGGGGTTCAGATGCCAGGCTCAAATGTCAGGACTTTACTCTGTGGTCATGGGAAGTCTCTGAAGGTTTAAGAGCACGGGGGTGACGTGAGCAGAGCTGTTCACTGGGAAGATTAACCTGGTGGAGCAGGGTGTATGAGACAGGTGAGGAGCAGGAAATGAGCAGTCATTCAGCCAACATTTATTGAGCACCTACTATGATGCACCTCACCGCGCCAGCTAAGATGAACCAAGCAAAGATGCCTGCCCTCATTGAACTTATCTTCTAGTGGGTGGGAAATAAAGAACAAAATAAATAAGTGAAATATATGGTAGGTTAGAAGGTGGTAAGTACTATGGGAAAAAAAAAGTGGAGCAAGGTGTGGTCTTAAGTGTGCTGGAGACTGCAGTGCTAAATAGGGAACTAAGGTTGGCTCACTGAGAAGGTGCCAGTGGAGCAAAGATGTGGAGAAGGGAAAGAAGTGGACCAAGCAGAAGGGACAGCTGGATCAAAAGTTCTAGGACAAGAGTGTGCCTGTGCATCTGAGGCCCAGCAAAGAGGCTAGTGTTCCAGGGTTAGAGCAAGCCAGGGGAGAGGAGGAGGCATGTCATGCCTGGCGTTGCAGATGATGGTGAGAACTCCAGCTTGTACGAGATGGGAGGCTGCTTTCTCAGGTGAAAGCCTGAACTGGGAGAGGCGCAGCAGAGGCGGAAAAGAGAAAAAAACTGACATGCGAGGGGGAGAAATGATAGAACTTGGAAGCTGGCTAATGGAGTGGAGACAGAAATAAAGAGTCGAGTATAACCGAAAGGGTCGGGACCTGGTTCGTACTCAAAGGTGAGAGGGCAAAGGGCAGAAGGTCAGTGAACCATTTCATTGAACAGATGCTAATAAAACCCTCAGGCCTTTCTCAGCTTGAGAAACTTCAGTTCTGTCCTGGATGCCTAGAGTGGAAGCAGGTAAGGGCTGAGAGCCCTCCTACACTGGGCTGGCTGAGGAGCGCTTACCCTTCCACACCCCCCTTACAATTCTCCAAGCATGCCTCATACTTCAAAACTTCTCTGTGACTGCTCACGAGGGTGTCTGGGCCTGGAATGTTCCTCCCTATCCACCTGAGTGTTTGGGTATCAAAGAGAGTTTATTTTGACGCATTCTTCCCCTCATGGTCGCTCCTATCTCCCTCACTCTCTTCAAAGCCTGGGCTGCTTTAGGCCGGTCGAAAAGTAAGCGATCCTCTCTTGGAATCTGGTCTGGGGGGCGGGGGTGCTCTCGAAGGGGCATCCTCAGAGAAATAGCCTCGGCCAGACTGGGGTTCTCCCAGCCGTGCAAACCTCTGTGACAATGCTCGGCATGTCCCTTCCTTTCTCTGGGTCTCTGTTCCCCCCGTGAGTAGTCTTCACTCCGACACGCAAGGTCACGGTCTTGTCTGACCCTAAGTCAGTCGGACTTAGGCAAGCCCAGGAAGCCCCCGACACAGACGCCCCACCCTGCCCCTTACCCTCGCGCCCGGTCGCCCACACAAGGAGGGCTCCAAGGGCGAAGTTGGGACCCTTACCTGTCCGTGGGCGGCCTCAGCGTGCCCGCAGCCTGTGTCCACCGAGCTACAGACGCCCGCGGCCACTGTTTCCGCCCCGCCGGCGCGAGCCGAGGATCTGCAGAGGCGCCTCCACCCTGGGATTGGCTCGGCGCGGCTCCGGCTCAGCTAATCGGCGCTCCGGGCGTGCTCCTGCCCAATGAGGCCTGGCCTCCGCCGGGTCTCCCCCGCCCCACGGCCCTGAGCGCCCCGCCCCCGCCCTGGGCCCCGCCCGTCGGCTTAGCCCCACCCTGTCCAGCCCTGCACCAATGGAGAACGGGGCCGCGCGCGGGCCTGTGGGAACGGCGCCGGCGCGGTTGTCGTAACAACAGGCCGCGGAGCTGGTCCGCTATGGTGAGTGCTGGCTGAGCCTTTGCGCTCCGCGCGGGGGGCCTGAGCCCTTCCCAGGCTCCAGTCTGGCCCCGCTACTCCTCCTGCGCCGTTCTCGGCTTGACGTCCCCCCACCCCCCGCCCCTTCCTCTGAGCTTTTGCTCGGCAGGGTAGGATACAGACGCCGGCCTCCCTGCTGGGCCTGTGACTCGCCGCTGCATCCCAGTCACTCACAGCCGGATCCTCCCCGCCCCCACCTCG